>PYST01000114.1:60551-98615 GCA_003049485.1 Ophioceras dolichostomum
CCCCCCCCCAACCTCACGCGCCATGAAGATTTCTTGTTTATCGGAAAGCATGATTTCGGGCGGTTCGCACTGGACGGTGTCTGTCCGACACTGACAAAATGGCTGCTTGCCCGGACGAGGTCATCATCAGCGCTGAAGGCCTGGCTTCTGACGGCTTGGTGGTGGAGGCGGGGTATCCTCAGCCACACGCCTTCACAGCGTGCCGCCCCTCACCGGCCCCAGCTCTTTACAAGGCTCTTCCACTCGACATCGGTTCAATCCGATTGCTGGACCTCGAACCGCTCAAAAAGGTTCCCAGGTCGACGGCGACATCTCACCAGCCACTTGTTGGGCGTCTTAGCACTGTCAGCCTGAAGGAATCTCCCCGATTCGCGGCGGTGTCGTACGTCTGGGGCGATAAGGCTGTCCCCAGCCATACCATCGCCTGCTATGCGTCATCGTCGACTTCTTCGGTCGCCCCAGTCGATTTGGAGATCACTGTCAGCTGCCATGCGATGCTCCAGCAGATCAGGAAGACCTTCGGTGCTGTTACTATATGGGTCGATGCGATATGCATCAATCAGCACGATGACAGGGAGAAGACCACCCAGATCCAGTTCATGAAGGACATTTACACTTGGGCGGAGACGACGTACATTTGGCTGGGTGAAGGAACCGAGCGGACCGAAGTTGCCATGGACTTCCTCCGGCATTCCGGCACCATCATGACCAGGCTTCCCGTCGCATGGCTCTCGGCCTTGGGCGAAGAGAGCAGAAGGCGAGAGAAGGCCAGATATTGGACTGGGGCTACTATGCTTGATCCTCTACGTATGTTTGGTTGCCCATCAGTCCTTCCGAGAAGCCGAAACCGGGGAGGCCCAGAGCGCCAGCACGCATTGACCGTCGTGATTCAACTTGCGTCTAGGACGACTCGATCTCGTCTTCCGTCGAAGACACCGAGGTGTCACCCATGCGCACATCGAAGAACTCCTGCTCCGACCATGGGTCACCCGGGTGTGGACGTTCCAGGAGGTCATCCTGTCTGCGAACCCCGTCGTCCTCTGTGGAGACAAGATCCTGCCCTGGGCCCGGCTCCTTAATGCCATCTACTGCACCTTCGAGGACCGGACCTTCAGCTTGACAGGGCCAACAGCCGGGCTTCTCGGGAACACGCCGGCTTTGAGCCGATGGCGCGCTCTCGCGAACCTTTGGCTGAAGCTCCCAAGGGAAGTTCATTGGAACGGTGTGCGGGTTCGAGAATCACGGGACTTGTCCCCAGGAGCCTCCGAGAAGGTACCAGGGGTGTCGGCCAGTGGTGGAGAGGAAGAAGCTGCAATAGCGTCATCATCATCACCACCACCATCCTTCGTCGAGGCCTTGAGACAAACTCGAGTCCGCCGTGGCATTTGCCTCCGACTCTGCATTCCGATGACCCTTGTCACGATGGTGTGGTCGCTTGCATGGCTCGCGCTCTGCGGCTACCTAACCTACCTGGCCGGTGAAGACCTGGCCTCGAGGCTGAGCAAAGTCCAGGCAACTGACAAGTACTCTTGGGACGACATCACTCGCGACCGCGTCCTAGCGTGGGGGTTCGCGGGCTTCGCGTGGTTCCTGGCGCTGTTCATTTCTTGCATCCTTCCTACGTCTATGTCGATCTTCGCCGTCTTCATCCTCAAAGGACTCTCACCCCATAGGTTCCTCATGGAAAGGGAGGAGACGGATCGGGAGGCGACGACGAGGCAGATACTCGGGGGGATCCAGGACGCCCTGCGGCATCGCGCCAGCGAGAAGCCGCACGACCGGTGCATCGGGCTGGACGGCATCCTGTCGAGCTTCGGCACCACCACCAAGCCGTCGCGGCCGAACTACCAGGAGCCGTACGGCGAGACCTTCAGGTTCCTGATCCAGCGGTTGGTGGCATGGCAGCCGTCGGCGATCGAGATGATCGTGGATGCGGGAACTGTGGCCCCTCCAGGGGCGCCATCCTGGGTGCCATGCTGGGGGAGGTTGCCGAACACGAGGCTTTCCTGGCGGTACACGCTCGGCTTCTCCAAGTGCTCTATCCCCGCCCCATCCACTGGAGGAGGGAAGCTCTCCTCCCCTCCTCTCATCAACGGCAACAGATTGAAGTTGAAGGCACGTTCCTGCGGAGCTATTTGTCTAAGGGTAGACTTCAACGACTCTCTCCGCCGACAGCAGCAGGCCAAGAAGGATAAGGAGAAGGCGGATGCTGATGCCCATGCTGATGAACGCGATGTGATCAAGCTTCTCGGCTTCCTCAAAGCATTTGTACAATATGTTGCCCTCCCAGGCGGACCGATGCCGGACGGGTACGATTATCCCAAAAGCCCCGTGTTCGGTGTCACTCACAGCCTAGCGCCAGAGAGGGGGCCCTCGCACAAGACGGTGCACGTGGCTGGGTCATCCGAATTTGAGCAAGGGTACGACATTCAGCAGCGGTTGCCGGAGTGGGAAGGGCCGTACAACTTCTCGGACAAAAAGGAAGACTTCATTCTCCTATCCAGCGTGTACGACCTGCTTCAGCATGCTCAGCGCCCTCCTCGCGCCTATAGGCCACCACCATGGAAGAATGTACTCGATGCTGCTCTGGGGCCGCCGCCGTCTATTGCTGCTCATGACGGCGGGCAACAGCAGCTGGGCGACGTGACCTCCGTACCAGCTACGCCAGGGGACGAAAGGGAGAAGGAGGAGAATACGGAGACGGAGACGGAGACGGAAACGGAGAAGGAGAAGGAAAAGACAGGCAGCAACGAGGAAGGAGGAAAATATACAGCGACGGAAAATGCGTACGAAGAAGAAAAGAAAGACGAAAAGGAAGAAGTCGAAGCGAAGGAAAAAGAAGAATCAGGAAGAAACCCAGGAATAGGACTATCCAAGCAAACGAGCACGGCGACGACCACAACAGCGTTGGCCGCCGCAGCGCTCTCCGGCGACTTCTCAGCCATCCTCTTCTACCTCCACACCACGAGACCAGGAGCCTACGCCTTCCTCAAAAGACTAATCAACAAAATTGCCGCGGAGAGGCGCTGCCTCTTCATGCTCGAGAATGGGCGGATCGGGACGGGTATGCTCTCGCTCCGGCAGGGGGACGAGGTGCTGCAGCTGCAGGGCGTACCTCCGCCTATGGCACTGCGGAGGAGGAACACTGCTGGTGCTGGTGCTGGTTGTGCTGCTGGTGCTGGTCCTACTACGGCCACTATTACCCCTACCACTAACACGACTACCGCTACAACCATCATCACCGCCGCTACCGCTGCTGGTACCTCTACAGCCGCCGACGTGGCAGTTACCGCCTCAAAAGCCGCCTCGCAAGAAGCCGCCGCCACAGAAGCAGCAGACGCAAAGTCAGAGGAAAAAGAAGTAGAAGACAAGCCCGAGGAGGAGTTGAGAGAGTACACCACCGTCGGAGCCGTCCTGGTCCACGGGCTGATGCACGGCGAGTCTGCGACGCCGAAGACGTGCACCTACCTCGACCCGTGGAGCAGCAGGCCCCCACCATCCCCCAAGCAGCAGATAGTAGATATTATCATTGTGTAGGTAGCGGTGAAGAGAGGAGTACGACCAAAAATATACATAGCTAGGTACCTAGGTACCTACCTTACCTTTAGGTAGGTATTCTCCTGATCATTAGATTCGCGAGCAATAATGAAGAGGACCGGGAGATGAAGCCCCTGTACACACACACCCAGGGACGACGCGCTCCGTACTTCGCGTGCCTGGATAGCACGCACGGAAGGATGGACTGCTCTGTAAGGTGATGGATGGGCCGAGGTGAACGGGGTAGTGACAGAATATTTGTACTTCGAACCTTTCCTATCTACCTAGGTACCTCGGTACGTTTTTGTATCTTTTTCTTTTTACGCTATTAATTACAAGAAGCTGATCATCCAAACCTGGTGTTGATAGCGGATCGATGAGTTTATGCGTAGAGGTAGGTGTGTGGGTGTAGGTATGCGTGTGATGATTTTTATCGTACAGTGTGACGGGTGTTACATGATGATGGACGACGGCTTGAGGAGGCTGGGCCCATGATGCAGCCGCCCACCTAGAGATTGGTGGTCGAAGCGGAGGAGAATCCCTTTCTCTTGTCGTATTCCTGTTTCTTCCCTGGCGATAGGTGGTAGGTGTAGTGTGCTATGGGTTGTTACAACCAGCAATGTTTTCCTTTCCTCCACTTCCCTTTGCGGATTCGTTTATCTGGTCATCTCCCATGTCTGACCTCGTAAGAGCTCGTGACGTGAATAGCGGTCTCGCTGGGCTTCCGAGGCGCGCTGACGTCGTGGTCACTGCTGCTCTTGTCGCCGTTGATGCTGTTGTCGTGGTGCATGTTGTTCCTCCTGCCGTTGCCCTCGAGGATGAACTCCTCGCTTCCGCCATCGGACGGAAGCTGGTGGCCCTTGATCTCCTTGGCTCCCACGCGCCACTCGCTGTGGCCCTTGACGCCCGTCTCGATGCCGCCGTTGCCGCCGTGCGACGTGCCGCCGATGGTGACCAGCTCGTTCCAGTTGCGGCTGCCCTTGCTCGGCGTCTTGTTCGGGTTGTTGTTGTTGCTGCTGGGGTCGCCGCTGCCGCCATACTTCTCGTTGGACGACTTGCTGAACCACCTGGTCTTGGAGAACAGCGGCTTGATCCCGGGGATGCTGACGACGATGGCGCCGACGAACAGCTCCCTCGAGGTCCAGCCGGCCGCGACGGGGAGGAGGGACAGGTCCTGGAGCGAGTAGTAGGCGCGGAGGATGGCGGCCACGGCGACGAAGCATCCGGAGCAAAGAAGGAACATGAGCGAGATGCGGCGCCAGATGGGGATCTTGGCGGCGAATATGATGGGGAGAGGCAAGAGAACGATGGCGAAGTCGGAGCTGGCGTTGAAGGTCGCGATGGCCTTGTAGTTGGTGTTGCGCACGGCGCACTCCTCGCCGGGGTAAGGCTGGATCTGCCACGACTTGTGGACGGGGACGCAGATGAAGATGTGCGTCAGGAACGAGCCCACAAAGGCGACGGCCGTGTAACCCATGACCACTTTCACCGCCATCGCCTGCCAGCCCAGCCCCCTCGAGAGGCGGTAGAACATGGTGAGGAGCGTCGACTTGAGCGACCAGGCGTAGAAGAGGTAGATGACCCAGTCCGCCCACATCAGCTTCTGGCCGATGATGAAGCTCTGCACCATCGAGTCGGGCAGGAGGTAGACGGACTCGGGCGTCTGGCCGATGATGGCGCCGTACTGGGTGATGAGGTGGATGATAACGACGATAGCCGTGTATGTGGCCAGGGCGATGCCCATGAAGAGGTCCTCAAGCTGGAAATTTCTGATGCCCACCACCTTCCACCTGGCGCCGAAGCGCACGATGATGAAGAGGGCGCCGATGATATATTCGGCCCAGAGCTCCTCGTTGCCTTGGATGCCGCCCATGGCTAGGACTAGAGCTAGAGACTCTAGCTAGAAACCCTCGAGTGCTGGTGCTATATATATGTGCAGTGTACGATGGCTGTTAGATGGCACGATGCAAGACGGGACGACGGGCTCGGATATCGGGTCGTCAGAAGGACATCCTCAGAAGAACGAACTCTGCGTCTGTCTGTCTGTACCGAGTGTCCGGTTTGAATAGATTCCTTCACCTTCTCTCCGAAGGCTGCCCCCCTCCTTTTAAAACAAAACAGTGCCGAATCACAACGCAATCAAATTATGTATTGTTCTTGCAGGGCTGGCCACTGGGAACAGGTGAGACCCGGGAATGTCCTGGTCGCCCTTTTTTCTCCCCCTTCGCCCCCCCTATCTGCCTAGTACCCATGTTGTATCAAAAACAGCCCATGAAAATCCGCCGTAAAAATGGCACCTGAACCTGGAGCCCAGAAGGAGCCCAGAAGGAGCCCAGACGGCACTTTGATGGAGCGACGGCTTCTCCAATGCGGTTGGCTTGGGAGACTGGGTTGTGGGCCGGGGAAGATCCCCGGAAGACGAGGGGCAACGAGTCAAGTTCAGTCAGCAAGCCCAGCAGCAGGGGCCAGCTGCAGGTCTGGGTGGGCCGATAAAACAGGGTCCCCCCCAACAAATGTTACAACGGCTTTCCGCTCTGGGCCGTTCCCCTGGACCAGCTCTCAGGGTTCTTGACAATGCAATTATCTGGGGTTTCCCTCTGCCTGTGCTCGGGCCATGATGAGGGCGAAAGATAGGGGAGACAAGGAAAGAAAAGAAGAAGAATGGAAAGATATCTCTTCCCGTTTCTCGGTTCAGCAAGCCACACTGACACGGCATAAACACACCGTACCTACAACGTACCTGCATACAACCTGCATACAAGCTGGGACGTTGGAATACATGCAAACTGCCCGTGTGAGAGCGGTCCTGGGGAGAGAGAGTGACAAACTCGGTTCGACTTACCTTACTCGCTAGTCCACCAACACACCTACCCACCACGATGAAGTTCCTGGGCTTCGGCCAGAGCGCGCCTCCCGTCGTCGACACCGACCAGGTGATCCCGCTGCACTGGTTCGAGGATGGATTTATGTGGAAGAAGGTTGTCGTATACACGCTCTTCGTCTTCGACGAGCCACTCGACCAAGAGATCCTTCGCACCTCGCTGGAGAAGCTTGTTGCCCGTGAGGGATACAGGAAACTCGGAGCCCGGCTGAGGAAGAACGTGCGTACACATGACGCCGACACACTGTACACGCGCATCCGTATCACATCCATCCTGCTCCATCACATCACACTCCAGCCCCATCCATCACCACTCCCCCTCCCATTCGTCACAGTCCCCTTGCAGAGATCTACCGGTTGCAGCGTACCCCCTCAAGTTGCTTTTTTGTACCACATTTCGCGTTTCTGAGGAATGCTGTTCCATATGCCTGGGCTCAGCTTACCTCGCTCACCGTTGTTTTGCCTGATTATTTCAACCTGCTCGCCTCACCTAGTACGTGGTGCCTAACATAACCTAACCTACCTCTCGTTGTGCAACAACCTCCCAAAAACAGGCCAACGGCGGCGTCGAATACCATGTCCCCGCCTCATTCTCCGCCTCCCGGCCGGCCGTGGCCTACACGCACGCAGACCACTCCAACATCTCGGCAGCCGAGCACCCAGTCGGGTCCATGATACCGTCGCCCTCCAAGAACGGCGCGCCCGCAGTCGTCGGCGACCCGGAGTCCCTCTCAGAGCTGATGCGCGGCCCGGAGAAGAAGACCTTATCCCTTGACAGTTGGCTGACCTCCGACCGGCCCACGCTGGGCCTCCACGTCGTCTCGTTCCGCGACCGCACCTGCGCGACCATCAGCTGGCCGCACATCGCGTTCGACGCGCTCGGCAAAAAGGCCATCATCGAAGGGTGGACCATGATGCTGGCGGGAAGAGAAGACGAGATCAAGACGCCCATCGGCTTCGACAAAGATCCCCTCGAAGAGTTCGGAAAACATGCGACCGAGAAACACGTGCTCGCCGACAGACGCGTGGGCAACTGGGGCATGGCGGGCTACGCGCTCAGGAACGTGGCCGGGCTCGCCGGCGCGAAGGAGATCCGCATGGTGTGCATCCCGGCCGCGTTCTGGGAGAAGATGGTGGCGGACGTGCGCGCAGAACTTGCTGCTTCCCTCCCCCGCGAAAACGAAAACGACTCGGTACCGTTCGTGACGGAGGGCGACGTCATCTGCGCATGGTGGACGCGCCTCTGCGCCTCCCACCTCGGCCCCGACAGCACCACGACCGTCTCCGCCCAGAACCCGATGTCGCTCCGCAAGGTGCTGGAGCAGGACCTGCTCCCCAAAGACAGACCCTTCATCTCCATGGCGCTGGGGTTCGCGACGGTCGTGCACCCGGCCAAAGACATCCTCACGAAGCCGCTCAGCTGGCTCGCGCTCGAGTTCCGGCGCGCCATCTCCGGGCAAGGCACGAGGGCACAGGTCGAGGCCTACGCGGCGCTGCAGCGCGAGTTCAGCGCGAGCCTGCGCATGCCGCTGTTCTTTGGGGACAGCGGCATGTATAACCTGTTCTACTCGAACTGGCAGAAGGCGGGGCTGTTCGGGTTCGACTTCTCGGGCGCCGCTGTTGATGAGGGGAGGAGGCGGGGGGATAAGGGCGCTGAGCAGAAGCCGGTGATGGCTAAGTACATACAGTGCGTGCAGGACCCGGCGTTTCCGGAGGGCTGGCCGATCAGCGGGAAGGACAATGATGGGAATTACTGGATCTCGGGGTTCAGGGCGAAGGGGCTTTGGGGGAAGTTGGAGGAGGAGCTTGGGAGGCAGGTTAGGGAGGGGAAGTTTGAATGAACGAATGAATGAAGGATGAGAGGCGTGGTGGCAGGCATGCATGCAATGGAGGGTTTGGATGTCTCGAACCTATGCTGGAATGGTGGGGTAGGTACGGTAAAGCTGGTTGTGTCGATGTGGTTGCACACCTAGTTTGCCAATCCTGCTTGGCGATGGTGATGGTGGCTGATAATTGATCGAGAGATGGATGGATGGATGGATGCCGACACCACTACGGGATGCGACTCAGCGGGAGCAGGAGCCGGAGCACGGGAGATCATCAGTGCGCTCAACTGCACATCCCGTTGCTTATTTCGAGGCAGTTCGCTGGAAGTTCTACGGTTTTTGGCTTTTTTTTTTTTTTTCCTTCTTCGCTAACATCAGAACTGTTTAATCTTCTACACTGTTTAATCCTAGACCATCGCTTCCTATTATCGGCAATTTGAAATGATACCTGTACATGGTAGTTCAACTGGACTCTTTGTCGTCGTTTATCAAAGGGCAACAACATCCACTCGACCATCCATCGCCGTCATCGGCCCCCAACCCAGCTCAGCATCGTCAACAAGCATCAACGTCCAACCCTTCCACCTCAGCAACCTTCGCGCTGATCTGCGCGATCTACTATTAAAAGATGTTTACGCATCGGATGTACTCTGCCGTTTCTTCTATCTCATTCGGACCGAGCCTTTGAGCTTTCTCTAGAAAACCTCCAGGTTCAAAATCCTGAGCCAAGGATTTCCACAGCACGATGCCGTCGATCGATGCCGTTCTGTGCCGTTCTTCTCTGTGGAGCGACAGGGACATGGGGATATGCCGTCGTTCGTCGCCCCTCCTCTTCAGTTTCTAGCTGCTGCGCAACAGGGGTATCTAACGAGCGAAATACCCTCTCGCTCACTCGCTCGGTAGCGGGTTTTCCCGCCGTGGTGCTGTGCTCGAGGTTGCGAAAAGGAAAAATGTGAAATGAGAGGGGGAAAAGTCGGCAACTAGCAACCCTGGTGCTTCGGGTGTGAAGTTGCGTCGGCGATCCCAATACACAACCCCTGTGAGGCCCACCGCAAGCTGCACCAAACCCTCAACTACTTTTCATTTGGGTAAGGGAGAACCCGAGTCGAGCCTTGAACTGGAAAGCATGCACGTGGTCGACTGACAACTGGCAGAACTGTCATCTGTTATGACCTCAGTGACGCGTCCAGAGTTGAGAGCCTACATCGCAATTTGTGGTATTAGTATTAAACGTGGTTGTCCTCGTACTGGCGCGAACGTTTCACATCACAAAGTCGAATTATGGGGTTCTGAGAACTACCTTACTCCCTGCCAAATCCCGCCTGGATGGGACGCCGTTATATCGTAAGAGGATCGACACTATCATTGCCGTTGACAGCAACGCATTGCTCAGGAGATGGTTCGGGCGGATAGGGGTCCTCTTCACTGTCTTCTCACTGTCTTCAGACCACAACACAACCGAGAGTCCACTACCACAGTACCCCCAAACCACCTCGGACAGAGTTTCTTGTGTTGGCGAAGATCAGCCATCGTTGGCTCCTTCGACTTCGCGAGGATGAGGAGGTGAGACCACCACAGGGGACGGAGCAGATGTCGAGACTCGAGAAACGATGCATGAATAGCGTTACTTTCGTACAGCTCCAAGCAGGATTCAGGGGCGATGATCTTGGCAACGAATGATGAATTGAGTAGCGCTATCTGTTCACGACCGACTCCCCCTCTTCGTTCTTCTTGATGACAGTGGGGGACACCAGATGAAGGCCCACCCCCACCATCCAGCGTCCGTCCCTAAGGTCCCAAGCCGGCCGGACAGGGGCTGCTCCTCTCCGGCGCGGCCACATTCTCCCCAAAGAACGCGGTCCGGCAGCCCGGAAGACCAAGTCCAGCCAGCAGCCTTCCCGATTCTCCACTGTGTAGACCAAGTTAGGTACCAGTAGTACTCACCAGAAAGCAACCTACAGCCTACCTGTACGGTGGACGTGCTCGGTAGGTATGTAGGAACGCTCTCGCTGATTTGGGCCAGTTTTTGAAGGTTTCACATAATAAATGGCTGGGCCGATAGAGTAACCGAATTATCTATCAAAATTCTAATACTAACATCTTCACATGACGGGATCAATGACCTCTCTCGACGACATCCGCGTATTTTTGTGCCCGAGCGTCCATCTCTTTTCCTTGCCCCTCGCCAACCTCCCCAGATGCTAGGCGGGCAAAAGTGAGCTTCACGACGAACATAGGCGCTGCGTCGAAGACGTAGATGAAGGCCTCATGGCTGCTCATGTAGCCGTCTGTTCTGCCCACGAACTCCACGGCTTGAAGGATGCTTGAAATGCCAGCAACACGGCGAACACTTCGAGCACGACGAAGTAAAGCCACCAGCCCCCGCTAAGACATGACCAGCCCAGCCCTGTGCCAGACTTCAACCCCCTTATACGTCACCCCTCGACGCTAGAAACCCGGGGGCTGTGTTCAGCGGCTGCCAGCCGGCCAGCTAGCGGGGGAGAAACAACTTTCATGTAAGGAATGCTGAATGCCACTGCTGGGCCTTCCACCAGGATCCCATGGCCTCCTCTGATCAGCCCTCACGGGAGGACGACAGTGACCGCCGAGTTGGCGGGAACAACCACCCTCCATCTAATCCTCTCCGTCCCCATTCTTCCCATCTCGCTGACTTGGCGTTGGAACAGCAGCAGCAACAGCAGCAGGAAATCAGCGGTGATGATGGTGATGATGACGATGCTGCCGTGGACGATGGTTGCTCAGCGGGACATCAGGGGCACCACCACCCCCGGCATGACCATCAAACCCACGCACCACAAACACCGCCCCTACTAAGGCGAATGCCCAACGACTACCTTGCATCCGCTCAAGAGCACTTCTCAAGCGGCCTCTCCGGCGTCACCGACCTGATGAAGACGCCCGACTACACAAACTGCGGCGCCCTGTACCTGTCAGCCGTGCTCGTACTGCTCCTTTGCGTCGGGGCACACCAGCCCCAACAATCTGCTCGGCTGCTCACTCGACGAAGACGACGACCACGGCCACGACCACAACGACGGGAAACGCCGCCTGGTTCGTCTTCGGCTGGCTGTACTGCCTCTCCAGAGCCTTCGTCAGCCTCGTGCACGTGCGCGACAAGGGGGGGGCTTGCTCATCATCGTGTACTACGCCGCCCTGCTGTATCTGGACACGACTGTTTCAGACGGGTGGTACGTGAGGGGGTGGAGGGCGCAATTGGAGCGGAGGATTGGGGAAGAGCTTTGTTGCTGGCCTCCTCTGGGAGTGGTGCTGGTGCGAGCGAGGTGATACTTGTAGGGGAGGAGAGGGGAAGGGAATCGTGGTGGTGGATGGAGAGATGGGGGGGATGGGGGACGTGGAGCGGTTGATGAAGCGGCCGAGGGAGATTTGTTATTGCTGTTCGACGATATGCTTCTTGGGCAAGTAATAATTAGTTTTGTAATGCATGAGACGGTAGGTAGGCGTTGAACAGGATGTATTATTCTCGATAATTCTAGGTAGTTTGGGGGGGGGTGGGGGGAGAAAAAAACAATGGGTGGCTCGAATCAGCAACCTCTTGAGCAACCCGAATCACCTCTTCCCGGATCAGCTTGCTGCTCAAGGGATGAACCAACTCAACCATTGTCCTCTCAGTAATTGTTGGGAGCTACCAGTCGGAACTTGTATATAAGGGCTCAGCCGCGACGCGTCACGCTCCAGGTACTGGTATTCACCATAGCGATTCCGAGGTACTTAGGTACTTACTACCTCTACCTAACTCAGTGAATGAAGAAGCGCTTTCTCCTTGCCCTTCTCTCCCACCTCCCTTTGCCCCCACCAATGAACCGAACCGAGCCCAGCCTCCTGCCTGTGAAGACATAATAAATATCAGACCAACAAATCAGCATCCCTAACCCTAGGCTTCGCAGCCCTAAACAACAACGTCATCCCCACCAACCACGTCTCGACCTCCTCGAAGTTTCGTCGGAGCGCCTCCTCGACCCCCTCCCGCGTGTCCTCCAGGTTATGGAAGAACCCGACCCTGTTGTACAGCCGTACGTACCACCGCGACAGCCAGCCCGTGGCGTGCTTCTCGCCCAGCACGGTGCAGCCCGTCAGGACGCCGTGCGTCGGGTCCAGCAGGGGCGCGTAGTTGTCGATGGCGGCGAGTTTGTGACGTAACCCGCCGGGGATGCAGTGGAGGAGGTTGAACATGCTTATGCTGTTGTACAACCTTCCCTCTTCTCCCGAGACTGATGAGAGGGCACAAGAGGAGAAGGATTTAAGCAGTTCGGGGGAAGTAACATCAGCCTCGACGACTGACACCGAAACACCCGGCGCACATGCCGCGACTCGCGCGGAGGCAGCCCGCAGCGAGTTGGGCGAGATGTCGAGCAGAGTCAAAAAGTGCGGGGAGGTGGCGCGGTAGACGCGCGACAGGACCGCGGCGGGCAGGTAGCCGGTGGCCACGCCGACGTCGAGGTGGCGGCGCGTGAAGTGGTCGGAGAAGAACGGGAGGAGGACCGTGCTGGTGGGACAGCCCCAGATGTAGCGCATGTTGAAGCCCAAAACGTAGTGGTCGTAGATTAGGGTGAGGAAGGTTGGGGAGTAGACTGTTTTGTAGGTTTGGGAGTTGGAGTTGGAGTTGGGGGTTTGAGGAGAAGCCATTGTTGTTGGTGACGGCGCTGTGACCTTCACCACTGGTTGAGGGAGGATCTGGTGATGATGATGGTGATAGCCAGGTGGTGAGGAGGACCCGGTGGTGAGGCTGGCCTGGTTGTAGCGAGGTCACCTAGTTGTGAGGAGGGCCTGGGTGCGGTGAGGACCTGATGATGGTGGGGACTCCGTGGTGTCGTGAACCCTCCTTCCTAAGGCTGTTGTTGATGATAAGGTGGAGAGCTTCGGTGAAAGAAGTCCGCTCAAGTGTGGATGGCTTGGAACACACAGATGAGCCTAGGTTGATCAGATGCGTGATGAAAATGCTTGTGGGAAGCGAAAGAGAAGAGTGAAGGACGGTGTTGAGTCCTGTCTGAGAGGCGGGGGAGATAGCAGGGGACGAGTTGTTGACGATGGCAGTGAAGAGAGCAGTACGTCCCGGTCATTCGGGTTACCGTAAGGAGATATGTGTTGGCGGAGGTGCGGCGGACATGCGAGATACCCCAAGCTGCACCGTGTAGGTAGTAATATCACCGAGAGTGACAGTTCAGCTTTTGTGATATCGATGTAACATTGGCTTGTGTCTATCTAAGGTGCTGATCCTCCTGACTTCTCTTTCTTGTCATCGATGAGGGAACAAGTATTGCTTGATATCTGATGCGGGGAACCTCGCCAAGGCATATGTCGTCTGAGGACTTCGGAAGAGCAGTATACGTACGTGTATGTATGGCTGGGTGGGTCGATGTGACTTTGAAGTATTCCTGTGTTTTGCCTCCCGTCTGTTCTCACCCGCAGATTCGAACCAGGAATATTATTTAATGTTTGCTTTGCCGACGGACTTCGGTTCGGGTGGGTGGCATGATAGAGGAGGGGGAGGGGAAGGGGAAGGGAATAGAGACCGGTGTCGGCCGTGGAGGTTTCTTCGTCTGCTAGTTAGGTAGGTGATATTGGTGAGGGTAGAAATGACGAGAGGAACTGGGGAAAAAACGCGCGACTCCCCCACGTCCAGCGTCGTGCAGTTTCTGGGAAAGGGTTCCATGGCGTCGGTCGTTGGCATGAGTGTTTGGACATATTGCTACCCTGACCACCCCTTCGTACCGTCTTTTGCGAGGGTGTGGTGCGTGCATGTGTAAGTAAGATGTGTGTGTGCATGTGCCTGCATGTGCATTGCATATCGCCGCCCGTTTGTACAACTCAGAAGCCTTTCGGACAGGATGTGGTGGTGGCGTTACTGTCCATTGGCCAATGAAACAAAAAATCGTTGTCGGGAACAGACGTCTACACATAAAGAGGTACATTTTTGTTTCTTTTTTCGTTGGATGGTTTTGTGTAGCCGTTTTCTGCACAGGATCGCGAGGCCGGAAGGGATCAATAGAGGGATGGGTATAGCTAGTAGGTGCTGTTGCTGCAGTTGCAGGTGCATGACGACCTAACCGCTTCCGGTTCTGTAGGTAGCCGTCTGGTCTTACTGTTCCGCGGATGACAGCGACGATCCGCCGGGGAGGGCAGGCAGTGGCTTTTGGCAAGTTATGGTCAATCTGGTTGGTTGGCGGTTCATCACTGGTCAGCTACTAGGCCTGGGATGTCGATAATGTCGTACTGTACCAGTCTTGCATGTACTGTACTGTAGGCAGATAAGCCATGCCTAGATGGCTGGGGCAAACGATGGAGCAAAGCGCCGAGGCGTCGTTGGTGAGAAGGGGAAGAAAAGGCGGAGACGCTCGGCAGTGGAAGTATGCCTGGAGACAACTGACAGTGTGATGTACGAGTGGTACTTGATGTCGCTGATCTCCCTCTTCACGTCGTCCAGCAGAGTGTCCAGCGCGTCCTGGGACCAGCCCAGCGTGTGGAAGACGGGCACAGACAAGGGCTCAATGACACCTAGCCAGTTCTGCTTCATCAGGTTGCCGATCCGCACGAGCTTCTTGCCCGGGTAGCAGGGGTTCGTCGGCGCCGCGTTTTTGCTCTCCTGCAGGTTGACGAAGCCCTGGTTCAGGAGGAGTGGCTTGTACTCGATGGGGTAGAAGATTGAGCTGCCCAGGTTTTTGAGGCCTGTTGTGCTGATGTCGGTTACAATATCCTGTTTGTGTTAGTATGTGGTTGGTTGCGTGTTATGTGCGGGGACGATATTTTGAGAACGAGGGGAGGCCGGGGAGGAGTTGAGGACGAGATAGGCCGAAGGGGCGCAATGCATAGGTACCTGGGCATGGTGATGATGATGATACATAGTACCATGGGCCGATGGCGTCTCTGGCCGAGGACGGAGGGGGGGGGGAAGGGAAAGGCTGGGAGAGCATGGGAGCATGAGAGGGGGAGAAAGCATGACGAAACGGAAAGGGTAGTAGAGATGAACATCCCTTGCTGCACAAGTCGGTTCCATTTCTGGAACGCGCCGCCGTCGAGCGAGTGGTCCGGCGACTGGACGTCGGTGATCCACTCCGTGAACTCGGCCCACCCTCCTGGGGCGAGGTTGTCATAGATGCAGCGGAAGAGCTTCTCTTTGGTGGGCAGGTCACCCAGCATGCGGACGTGGATGAAGTCGAACGGCTCCTCAAAGGCCCACTCCTCTGTTGCGTCCATCAGCATGAAGCTGCAGTTGGGCGGGACCGAGGACTGTGGCCGCACGGGCTCGATGTCGATCCCGAGGACCATGCTGCCCACGTTCAGCTTGGCTGTTGGCAGTGGTAGAAGTCAAGAGTCGTCGGTTAGCCGTTACTGGTTGAGCCGAGGAGGGATGCAACTGTACTAGTGCGAGAGCACGCCATCGGCGACTAGGGGGAACGGAGGGAGGGGAGATGATGGAGATGGAGATGGCTTGTCGTGCCATCACCCTTGTCGACTTGCCGAATTCCTGTTGTTCGGGTTAGCTTTGGGCCGGGGGATGACCGTGTCTGGGGCAGGCTCGGTAGGCGAGCAAGCAAAGAGAAGGGTCAATGACAGGCGGAGGGGTACGGCGAGACGTACAACTGCCCATGTCCCTGGTCCGGTTCCGATGTCGAGGACCCTCCTCGGTTGCAGCACTGGAGCCAGATGCAGCTTCGAGTCGAATAGCTCGAAAATAAGGTTGTGTTGGATGCCTTGGTTGTTGCTGGTCAGAATACTGAAGATGCCAGCCAGACTCGCACCAACCCCGCCTGGCTGTGGGGTGGAGCTCCAGGTGGAGGAGAAGAAACGTAGGTCAGTCCTTACCGTTCCGGTCATATTCGGTCTAGAAGGCAGGGTAGGTCAGTATGTGCGAGTGACAACGTGTGACAACGGCGGCGGTGAGGATTTGAACCCTGTTAACCCCTCCTCTCCTCTCCGCTGCCCTCTATGCTGGCCATACATACCTGGTCATTTGGTAGATAGCCATATCGAGCTGCAGGAAACTGTCAATGGGGTTGCCATATCCGGAGTTGAGTGCATTCGCGCTATGTACTGATGATCGAGCAGGGGTACGAGGTGAGGGGTCGAGGGGTTGGCAGATGAGTTGGCAGACGAACGCTGAAATGTCTTTCCAAACTTCTTCGCGATGTACCGGAAGAACTTCCGCGTCGACGAGATTGGTCTTTTCTTCTTCTGCTCTGTTCTGGAGGATAAATTTAGCGACGCCCCTACTGGCTGCCTTCCCTCTTTACTCCCCTTTTCTCCGTGCTATGTTTCCTTCCGACACCTGCGGGTATTTGGTGTGGAAGATACGGAAGTATCTCAGGTCATCATGCAGGTCGTGCATGTGGCACACCTCAAGGGAGCACTACTCACTTCTCTAGAGGGGTTCCTGGAGGGTGCTCGTCAGACTCGTCTGAGTCCACCGGGGGCCAGTAGCTTATTGCCTGTTGTGCAGTGTGTGGTCATCAGTGAGGCTGCCTTCGGTAAGTTCTGCCTGCGTCTGTCTGCGTCTGCATGTGCTTGACGGTGGGGTGCCGTCTTTTCTGCCTGCTCTTCTGTTGATATCCAGTAGACCTTGTGATGATAATCATCATCATCACTGGTAGCAGAGGTGACGTGGTGGTGCTGGAGGGTAACATGAAGCAAGGGAGACACGAGAGACGCACGTTGACGCTCGAAGAGCCTGTGGAGTACTGCGACTGGGTGGCCGAGTTGGTGATCGACAGGGCCCCTTGTGACAGCTCCGAGTCGGCGCCGGCGGGGTTCAGCGAGCGACTGCTCTCGGTCGACACCGCGCTGCGATGCGGGGTTGGTGCCAGGTGTTCTCCCGACGAAGAGGCGGTGAGCGACGGCGTGAGGGATAGCTGCTTCTGGTCTTCGAGAGGGGGCAGCTGTGGAGGTGGAGGAGGGTGGGTATGAGGAGGTGGCCTCGACCGGTTTTGGGCCTGTTTTCCTTGAGAGCTCATCACCAACTCTGATCTTAAGTCGAAGACTGGTTGCCGGGATCGCCAGCTAACTCGGTTGTGTAGGTACCCTGAGCTGCCAGTCTTGTTCTTGTGTCGAAGCCTCGAGGGACGTCCGTCAGCGCGTGCACGACAGAGAGCTGTGCCGCTGAGGCTTTCCAAGGTTCCAAGGTATGTATCGTTTTGGTGTTCGGTTCCCGATTTGCGCCCTCGCAGGCGCTCGCAGAGAAGGTGGGATTTTTTTTTCGCCGATGCGTCGGTGGCAGAGTGGGAGGACAGGATCGTGTGAGTGGAACTGGTACGGCACTTGCGCACGCAGTGTGGTGGTGTGGTGTCGTGGGAGTGTCTTGACAGACAGAGACGGGATGCAGGCGACTGGGTCACGTCGAGCTCTCCAGTTTGTCGTTTGCCTCTGCTCGCTTCGAAGTTGGTAAAATTCTACATAATAAATCAGGGGAAATAGAACAAAAAGGAAAGGAACTGGAAGGCGTGAAAAAAATTGCGAAACCGTTGGATTGAAGTATTTCGCTAGTGATCGAGGGCCCCCATTTCCGGCATTTTGGGTCGCCATTTGCCCTCTTTTCTTTTCTTTTTTTCTTCTCCCTTCGCACCCCTGGCCTGCTAAACCATTCCCTTCTGCACGGCCTGGCAATGCTGCCTTTGGCTGGCTTCGCCCGGCCATGGGGTTCGTGTGCCATCTGCGGAACCATTGGAGCCCCAAGATGTGATGGGCGGTCAGGGTCAGCACGACTGGGTAGCACGGTCAGGTTTCCATCCCCTGTGAAGCCTATTTTCTTCTTCTGTACAACTTTGCTTGCTGCCAACAGCAAACTTTCTTTTTCTTTTCGTCGTCTTACTCTTCGCATGCAGCTTCTACTTTCCGCCCTCCTCCCCATTCCCCTTCCCACACGTTCTCAATTCTCTCTCCTCTTGGGTCCTCTCCAGACTCCAGAGTCCAGACGAAACAAAAACATCCACAGTGGACCTCGTCGATGGGATGCCGTCTTTAGCTTCCTGATGTCCCCGGGTCGGCTCGCTGTCAGTCCACTTATCTCCCCTCTTCTGGCTTGTGATTGGTAGGAACTACATCCGATTGGTGGCCCGTCACCAATACCCCTTGCACGCGTTGAAGAAAATGGCGGGACTTTTTGGGAGCCGTTGTGGGCCGTCCTATCTTTTACCAAAGCTCACGTTGATACCACTTGACAATTCCTGCACCCTGTTGATGTGGGATGCCATGTGGGGCTTGGTTCCGGGCGACATGCCCAGGGAGGGAAGACGACGGCACTTGCTTTGTTGCTCTTCTTTTTTTATTTTTCTCCGCTGAGATTCTTTTTCTCCTTCATGCTGTGACGGCGACTGCAGGTGCAGAAGTCATCAACGAATCCCCTCACGAGAAACCCCCCATGAGGCAGTGCTCAAAAGAAATGCATGTCGGCGATAATTACGCCCGACGATATGCAGGATGTCCGGGCGTCGGAGGTCTTGACTTTGTCAAGGGTCTGGTGGGCAGAAAAGGCGTAACCGGGCACACAGGACAGACAGGGCAAACAGGGCCGACAGCGCGAGAGGGCCGACAGGGATCCCAAACAGTCCAAAGACTTGGCATTTGCGGTCTCTCGTGGGGGCTCAATGTTCCCGTGCTTGCGGGCGCGGTAGCCGCTGCTCCCAGTTCTGCCCGTTCGAACTCCGTGCGGCCTTCCGCCCGCGCCGTCCAGGAAAACGTCTTCCCCGAGCATGCTCTATTGCTTCCGTTCTGAGGGGGCACAAAATACTATGTAGTACTATGTGCGGTCCACTGTACTAGTGGTAATCGCTACTGCTTGCGTACATGGTGATAATACTGCAGAGAGCCCCCTGAGTCAAGATTCTGCAGAGGTAGGGGTATTGATGGCATGGATCCTTGCTCGTGGCATGGCACTTAACCGTAAACATAAAGGAGACAGAACCAACTGCATATTTCGAACTGCGCGTGCATAATTCGTACAGGTGAAGGTGTGTTGGCACATATGATGGCACGTCTTGGCTTGCGGTCCTCGCCTCCACCTCGAGCCTCCGGCATCAACTATTCGTCGCCACTGGTCGGGCAGGCGTGTACGCGGGAGCAGTCTCGAACGACTACCACGGGTGGGTGCGTATAGAGTACGGCCGGCTCAACGGGACCATTCTAGATGCGGACGGAGGTGCAGATCGCAAGAGAGGCAAAAATTGATTCTGATTCTGATAATGATAGAGCAAGCGGGGCATGTGTACGATGGTGAATGTATCGAGAAGGACGAAGTGGGACGAGCCGGCGAAGGGGGAGGGTAGGAAAAAGAGGCTCTTGGGAAGAAGGTGGCGAGAATGTGGTAGGAGTCGCAGGACGTATGGGTTGATAAAGGGGCCTGATTCTTATAAGACTTGCAGACGGACTGACCGTTCGGCTGGAGCCAAATGCGAGTGTCTTGAGTGAAGACCGAAGAAGCACTGGTGTAGAAGATATCAGTTCGAGAGTGTAGCTCAAGGGATAGTAGCTTAGGCTTTAAAGGCAAGAAGCTATAGGAGATAGAAAGAAGGGGGACCAAAACACACAGAGGGGAAGTCCAGGCGGAGGAAGTGGCGGCCAGGGATAGCTACTAGGGATAGGTACTCCGACTACAGGAGACAAGAACGGAGAAAGCGATAATATTGGGCTGGAATATGGGAAGCAGAAGAGAACCAATACCCATACTCACCTACACACACCTACACACGCCTACACAGACCTACACACACATACACACTCCTACGCACATCTTTCCTCACGAGCATCCTCACCTATACTCATCTATCCTCACCCGCCCATACTCGCCTTCACGCCCCCTATTCCTTCCTCTCATCCCATCTCATTCCTTGACCCTTTCAGCATCGCCCACCTAGTTGGAGCAACCTCACATACACACACCCGACAAAAACAACAACTCACCTACCGGGTCACGTCTATCATGGACGAACCTATCGCCATCATAGGCCTCGACGCCAAGTTCCCCGGCGACGGGGACACGGCCGAGAAGTTCTACGAGTTCCTGCTCGCAGGCCGGTCCGCCCGGACAGAGGTGCCGGCGGACCGGTACAACGCAGACGCGTTCTGGCATCCGGACGCCGAGAGGGCGGGTGCGGTACGTTTTCCAAACAGCTCCCCTTCCCCCCTTTATCACACACGCTCACTCCGCAAACCTGTACTGTCTCATCCCCCACGCCCTCCCTGTATGATACGGGACAAGGAAGAAGGAAGACAAAAAAAGAAAACCCAAAGTGACTGACCAAAATGGCACTGGCAAACAAAACGAAAAAACAGACAAGGACCCGGGCAGCACACTTCCTCAAGGGAAGCATCAAAGCCTTCGACGCGCCCTTCTTCTCCATCACGCCCGCCGAGGCAGCGAGCATGGACCCCCAGCAGCGAGGAATGCTGGAGTGCGTCTATCATGCGCTTGAAAACGGTTCGTTCACACACTGCTGCTACTCGGCTTTCTTCCTTCCTCTCCTTGGCGTTTCACGCAAACACACGACAGGAGTGTGTAAACCCAAAGGACCGTGACACATCAAAGAACAGACACTGGAATGACCTACTGACGGGGCATCGCGAGGGGGAAAAAACAGCCGGCATACCGCTCCCCCGCGCAGCAGGCACCCAAACAGCCGTCTACATCGGCAGCATGTACTCCGACTACGACCGCATGACCTCCCGCGACCTCTCCCAAGTCCCCACCAAATACGCCGCCCTGGGAACCGTCGCCTCGATGCTCTCGAACCGCATCTCCTGGTTCTTCGACCTCCGCGGCCCCAGCGTGACCATCGACACGGCGTGCTCGTCGAGTCTCGTGGCCCTGCACCAAGCCTGCAACGCCCTTCGCCTCCGCGAGGCGTCCGCGGCCGTCGTGGGCGGCTGCAACCTGATGATCTCGCCCGAGTTCACGCTGCTGCTCGACGCCTGCGGCGTGCTGGGCCCTAACGGCAAGAGCAGGTCCTTCGACTCCCAGGCTGAGGGCTACGCGCGGGGCGAAGGGTTCGGCGCGTTGGTGCTCAAGCGCGCGTCGGACGCCGTGCGGGACGGGGACGTCATTCGGGCTGTGATACGGGGCTCGGGCTCGAACCAGGACGGCCGCTCGAGTGTCGGGGGTGGCATCACACAACCTAGTAGGGTGGCGCAGGCAGAGCTGATCAGGAGTGTGTACAGGAGGGCGGGCGTCGATCCGGGGCAGACGAGGTTTTTTGAGGCGCATGGCACGGGGACGAAGGTGGGGGATCCGATTGAGGCGGGCGCTATTGCTGATGTGTTTGCGCCTCATTTCCTCCGCTCTAGCGAAGGTGAAGAAGGGAAGGAGAGAGCAGTCAAGGGGGGAAGGCAACGACGACGACGACGCCTATATGTGGGTGCGCTGAAGAGTAACGTCGGACATCTGGAGGGCGCTGCCGGCGTGGCGGCTGTTATCAAAGGGGTGATGGTTTTGGAGAAGGGGATCATACCTGGCAACTGCTGGTTCGAGAGGAAGAATGAGAAGATTCTGGACGAGTGGATGTTAGAGTTCCCAACTGAGCCGACACCGTGGCCGGAGGAGGGGACGGGGACGGAAGGTGGTGCTGTGAGGAGGATGTCGATTAATTCGTTTGGGGTTGGCGGGAGTAACGCGCATGTTGTGATGGATGATGCGAGGTCTTTTCTTCGGGGGTTTGTAGGAGGTGCTGGGAAGCATCGGACTGTTGATGTGGCCTTAGGCGCGTTTGCGGCGGCGGCGCTTGCGAGGGCGCCAGAAGTTGCGGCGTCGGACTCGAGCGCCGGCGGGGCCGAGTTTACGCCGTCGACATCTACGAGTGATGGCGGCAGTAGGAGGAGCAATGGCAGTGGCAGTCCAGGCGACGCCTCGGCGTCAAGCCCCATCACTCGCGACGATGACGACAGTGAGCGCCACTCGGTGTCAGGCGACCAAAGCCCGGTGGCGGCACTGCCCCAGATCTTCCTGCTCTCTGTATTCGACCAGGACGGCATCGCGCGACTGTCCGGCCAGCTGGGCGGGTATCTGGAAGCCTCAACATCTGGATCCCACGCCATCAACACCGACAAGGACAGGCCAGACACAGACAGAGACCAGCAGCAGCTCGCCATCAACGACCTGAGCTACACGCTGGCTTGCAAGCGGACGCGCCACACCTGGCGTTCGTTCTGTATCGCTGGGTCGTCGGTCGGGTTGCAGACCGCGTTTGCCAACGACCTGGGCTCGCTGATAGGTCGGACCACAAGGGCAGTGGCCCAGCCGCGGCTGGCTTTCGTGTTCACCGGCCAAGGGGCGCAGTGGCCCGCTATGGGGAGAGGGCTGATGGCGGCGTACCCTGTTTTCCGGGAGAGCTTGTTCGCGGCTGATGGGTATCTGAACGAGCTGGGCTGCTTGTGGTCGTTGACGTGTAAGTTTGTGCTCTACTCCTCGACTGATCTCACTCAACTGGACCGTTACCTCAAGTGCCTTCCTGTACCTACCGTGGTACCCAAGCTTTGCTCCGACCCCTAAGGTGATGGCGGTGCTAACCTTCTCTTTCTCCTTCCCAATGTCATTGCCATCATAAACAGACGAGCTCTGCAAAGACCCCCAAACATCCCGCATCTCCGAGGCAGAATTCTCCCAGCCGCTCTGCACCGCCCTGCAAGTCGCGCTCGTCGACCTCTTCGCATCGTGGAACATCTACCCGCACGCGGTGGTCGGCCACTCCTCCGGCGAGATAGCGGCCGCGTACGCAGCGCGCCACATCTCCCGCGAGTCGGCTTGGCGCATCGCTTTTCTGAGGGGCAAGCTCTCTGCCCGTCTGGCTGCGGCCGCACGATCATCTCCCTCGTCGAATCAGGGTAGCATGGCGGCAGTGGGACTTGATTTCGCCAAGACCACAGACGCTATCCGGCGCGTCAATGACGATAGTGGTATGCTGGCGGCAGGTGGAGGTGCTGGTGCTGGTGGTACGTTGGAGATAGCGTGCCTCAACAGCAGCGACAGCCAGACCGTCAGCGGCGACGCGGCCAAGATCGACAGGCTGGTGGAGATGCTAAAGGGCGAGGGCGTGTTCGTGAGGAAGCTGAACGTCGAGCTGGCGTATCATTCGAGACACATGCGGCCGGTTGCGGAGGAGTATCGGAGGCTGATGGGCGAGATTATGCCACCGCCGTCTCCGTCACAGCCTTCGTCTGCGTCTCAAGCATCAGCAGCGGCAGTGGAATTCTTCTCATCGCTTGAAGGCACGGTCCTCAACATGGAAGGGGCGGGCACCAGGCTCCGCGATCCGGAGTACTGGGTAGACAACCTCGTCTCGCCCGTCAAGTTCCACCCGGCTGTGTCGGAGATGGTTGCGAGGAGTACTCCTGGAGCCACCCTCATCACAGACATGCTGGAGATAGGGCCGCACGGCGCGCTCAGGGGTCCGCTGCGCAGCATCGCGGCGCAGGCTGGCGCGGGGCATCGGGTGCGGTACGAGAGCGTGCTGAAGAGGGGTGACCAAGGCGCTGCCGCGACGGTGACGACGGCGCTGGAGGCGGTCGGTGCGCTGGTCTGTCGCGGCTTCGACGTTGATCTCGTGGCGGTGAATCGCAGCAGCTACGCCTCCTTGGTGGAGGAGAGCCCGTCATCCGAGCTGCGGGAGCCCATGATGCTGACGGACCTGCCAGGGTATCCGTTCAACCACTCGCGGGAGTACTGGGCGGAGAGCAGGCAGAGTCGAGAGCACAGGCTGAGGTCCGTAGCGAGGCATGAGCTGCTGGGAGCTCCAGTGCCGGGGTTTTGCGGGGGCAGTGGTGGTGGCGGTGAGAGGGTGTGGCGGAACTATATCCGCGCGTCGGAGATCCCCTGGGTGGAGGATCACAGGGTCGACGGCGAGGCGCTGTACCCCGCTGCGGGGATGCTGGTCATGGCGGTGGAGGCGAGTCGGCAGGCGGCTGCGGCGGACTCGGAGAGGATAGTGAAAGGGTTCACATTCAGAGATGTGGCTTTCCACACGGCCCTGCGCGTGCCGACTGGCGATGAGGACGACGAGGCGGTCGCCAGGGGAGTTGAGTCGCGGTTCCATTTGAGAGAGGCGAGAGGTGATGCCGCCGTTGGGGACGAAACAGGATGGCGGGAGTTCCAACTGCTCACCGCAGTAGGGGCCGAAGAGACCGGGTGGAGGGAGCACTGTCGCGGCTTGGTGCGGGTTGAGCTTGGTGATGATAATGACAACGGCGACGGAGACGAGAGCACAAGCGCGGCGGCGACGGCCGATGGAGCAGCAGCAAAACTCCGTCAGAGACGCTTCGAGCTAGCGCTGCGCGATGCGCGGACAAACTGCACCAAGAAGGTCCACGCCGGCAAGGCCTACCGCGCCTTCGGGTGCGTCGGGCTCGACTTCGGCCCTACCTTCCGAACTCTAACTGACCTCCACCTCGGCACAGACGGAAAAGTCCTCGCTGAGACGATGTCGCTCGCCCCGGAGATCCGCAAGGCCACGCCGGGCCAATACCTCCATCCGCACCTGGTGCACCCCAGCACACTGGACGCCGTGCTGCAGGCTAGCCTGGCGCCCTTGATCCTCCCCGGGTATGGACACCACAAACGAGGTGGCGGCACCGGGCCCGTGGTCCCCGTGTATGCGAAGGAGTTCTGGATTTCGGCTGCTGTCGTTCCCGGAGGTGGAGCGTTCGGTGATGATGACGGCCACGGGTATACCGTGGCAGGACAAGCTAGCTTCCGCGGCGGGCTGCTCGGTCGTCAGACAGAAGCGGACGCGACCTTCACGGCTGTGCACCCCGATACGGGGCTCGCGGCAGCCTCAGCTACGGGGCTGGTGTTCAAGCGCATCCCTGGAGGCCAAGGGCATGGCGCCACCACCACACAGAATGAGAGCGAAAGCCTGGGCCTGGCTGACAGGCCGGCGTTCGGGCTGGAATGGAAACCCGACCCGACAATGTTGAGCGAAGAGGAGGCGCACCGTGCGTTCGGTCTCCAGCCGCAGCTGCTGGAGGAGGAAGGAGATGCAGCCGGCGAAGACGCAGCCAGCGGCGGTGCGCTTGCGTCCAAGGCGATGCAGGACTGCGAGGCGCTGTGCCTGGCGTACGTGCGACACTTCCTCGGCAACGTGCTGTCGGTCGAGGACGAGGCCAAGATGGGGTGGCACCACAAGCGGTACGTCGCGTGGATGAGACACGTCGTCGACCGGTGTGTTGGTAGTGGTGGTGAGCCAGAGGAGTCCTCGTCCACCGCGGTCGCGGCTGATGACCTGGCGCGCCTCGAAGACGCCGTCAAAGCAGCCGGCACGCCCGAAGGCAAGCTCATCACGGCGGTCGGCCGCGCTCTGTCAGGTATGCTCGTCTCCGGCAGCGTCGACCCCCTGGACGTCATCTTCGGCGGCGGCGTCGCCGAGGACGTGTACCGGCACGGGCTGGGGTCTCGTCGGTGCTACGCGCAGCTGTGCGCCTACGTCGACGCGCTCGCGCACCGAGACCCCAACATGCGCATCCTCGAGGTCGGGGGCGGCACGGGCGGCGCGACTGTGCCCGTGCTGGAGACGCTGGCAGGAGACGACAGCGACGGCGGTAGAAGGTTCGGCCATTATGACTTCACGGATATCTCGCCCAGCTTCTTCGAGAAAGCGAGGGAGACGTTCGCAACGGGGGACAGAGTGCGGAATCACATCTCGTTCAAGGTGCTGAATATCGAGAGGGACCCCGTTGGCGAGCAGGGGTTCGAGGAAGGGGGTTATGATCTGGTGCTGGCGGCCAACGTGCTGCATGCGACGAAGAGCATGGATGTCACACTTAGACATGTGCGGAGGCTGTTGAAGCCCGGCACAGGGAAGCTGGTCGTTTTCGAGCTGACGAATCCGGAGGTGCTCCTCGGCGGGTTCTGCTTCGGCGTGCTGCCTGGGTGGTGGCTGTCGGAGGACCAGGACAGGAGCGAGTGGGGTCCGTTGATGACGGTCGATGGATGGAGGGAGTGTCTGCAGAGGACAGGGTTTAGGGGACTGGATGCGGTGTTCCATGACTTCCCTGGCAAGAACGAGAGAACGAGCTCGGTGCTCGTGTCGACTGCCGGAGGAGGAGGAGTTGAGGAGACTCCGACCGCTGGTGCTCTCGAGTTTGATCCTCACCAGAACGGCATGGCGACTAAGGCCGCCGAGTCCAAAGGACCGAGTACCTACATCCTGTTAGACAAGCTATCCAGGACGCAAGAAGATGTCTCCCAGAAGCTGAAGGCGTCCTTCGCCCAACGACAAGGAACAGTAGGCCGAGTGAAGATGCTCCACTTCAGTCGCTCGACCTGCGAGGGCCTTGAGGCCGAAGATCCGGAACAGCTGGAGAACAGCACCTGCATCGTGCTCACAGAGCTGGACGATCCCGTCATCATAGGCATGCACCACGGCATGCTCCTGAACCTCAAAGCAGCCGTGCGGCGCTGCGGAACGCTGGTCTGGCTCTCGCGCGGCGGCGAAGGTGTCGCCGCTTCCCCGGAGACCGAACTCGTCACAGGGCTGGCTCGCACCGTCCGCGCCGAGAGGCCGGGCCTGAGGTTCGTCACGATCTCGTTTGCAACCGGATATGGCGGCGGCGCGGGCGCTGCCGACGCGATCGCGCGGAGGGCATTACGGATCCTGGATAGGGTTGGGGACGTGGCCGGTGGTGGGGTTGAAGAGAACTCCTTCCGGGTCGACGAGGCCGGGCTGGTCTATGTGCCGCGACTGGTCGAGGCGCCGAGTCTCTCGAAGCACCTGGGGTTGGTCGGCAGCATCGAGGGCCACCACAGCCAGTCCTTGTCGTCGTCGTCGTCAGTGCTCGAGGAGCTGGCGTTTGGCGCCGGGGCAGGGACTGGTGTTGACGCCCTGGAGCTCCGGATCGATACCTCCTCCAACGACTTGGAGACGCTCAGTGTCCGGTTCGTCGAAGATTCCAGCTGCGAAGCGTCGCTGGGAGATCACGAAGTCGAGTTTGTGGTGAAGGCCTGCGGACTGGGTCATGGCGACTTGGCCGTAGCACAGGCCGAGAGAGCCTTGGGAAGTTCGGCTGACCAATCGCCTTGTCATGCAGTGATTGGGCTTGGTGCCGCAGGCGTCGTCCGACGGGTCGGCGTTGCGGCAGCGGCTGACATTGCGGTCGGCGACAACGTGTTTGGGCTATGCCCCGGTGGCGCCGTCAGAACCTACGCGCGTTCGCATTCTGGATTCCTCGCCAAGATCTCGGATGAAGAGGAGGCTGCTGGATGGGCGGCGGTGGCGGCATCTGTGACGCTGGCGTACTTTACTGCCCAGGGTGCCCTCTTCGACATGGGCAACCTGGGCCGTCCGGGCGACCAGATCTTGATCCACATGCGGGGTCTGACGGATGCGTTGGGCATGGCGGCTTTCCGTCTGGTGAAAGCGCGGCGGGCTGCGAAGATCTTCGTGGTGACGCCAGAGACGGAGCTCGACGCTGTCAGCAACTGGCTCGACAAAGTGGAAGGCCTCCCCCGAGGCCACGCGCTATCCAGCGACGCGGACCCCGTTTTCTTCGAGGGGAACCTCAAGCGACTGGCGGGCGGGCGTGGAGTCGACGTCGTGCTGCTCGACGCCGCTGTCGCCGATGCCATGGACAGGAAGACCAGATTGTCGCTGATGAGGTGCATTGCGCCATTCGGTCGATTCGTCGAGTGCGGGACGGGAGGCCAAACGCAACTAGCAACGGCTGTGTTGATCCCTAGCACGAACGTCCGTATTGAGACTTTCGACCCGACGTCGCTGATCTTGCTCGATCCAGAGAGGGCTCGCCACGTCTTCCAGCATGTATCGAGCTTCGTGGTTGAGGATCTGAGGCGCTTTGAGAGTCGGATACTGCCCGTGTCGACGGAAAAGCTTTCGTCGTTCCGATTCTCCCAGGTGCGAGAGGCGCTGCGGGAGATTCAGCAGCAGGCGATTCAATCTGGAACTCCTGTGCTGGTGGAGTCTAGCGATAATGACGTCGTCCCGGTGTTGCAAGCCCTACCGAGATTGGACGCATCAGGCGACAGGGCGTTTGATGCGAAGGCTTCGTACATCATCGCAGGTGGTCTGGGTGGCTTGGGGAGGTCCATGGCGCGATGGATGGTCTCGCGCGGCGCAAGGAACCTGATCTTGCTGTCGCGCAGTGGGCCTGTCAGGCGTGAAGCTCAAGAGCTGATGGCGGAGCTGAAGCTGGTGTGCGACTACGTCGAGGCGCCGGCTTGCGACGTCTCGGATGCAAGCGCGCTGAGGCGCGCAATCGAGGCGTCCCTGGTGTTCATGCCGCCCGTGAAAGGGTGCATCCAAGGGTCTATGGTCCTGCAGGTGGGTTTCCTCTTCGTCCGTGCTCAGTCAGGGGTTTTGATGCCCTAGTGCAGCTTCTATCTGTGATCGCAATCATCAAACCCCGCCATTTCCAAGAGCCGACGCTAATCGACGAGACTACTACCAGGACAAACGGTTCGAGGACATGTCGCTTGAGGAGTGGCACGACGCCGTGCGCCCCAAGGCACAGGGCTCGATCAATCTCCATGAAGTGTTGGCGACGAAGGCGACCCTGGACTTCTTTGTGCTGCTATCGTCGACTGTGGGGCTCATGGGATCTCCCGGGCAGAGCAACTACGCTGCTGGCGGCACCTTCCAGGATGCGTTTGCTCACCTGCTTCGGCAGAGGCAACAAATCACAAGCAAAACAGGGGCCGCTGCTCCAGCTCCAGTTGTCGTTTCTCTTGACCTCCCCATCATTCTCGACGTCGGCTTCGTGGCCGAGAAGCCGGAGCTCCTGGCCCAGCTACGCGCTGCGGGTTGGGCGTACATAGAAGAGGACGAGTTCCACGCCGTTCTCGACTTCTACTGCTTCCCCACCAGAAATGGCGAACAGAAGCGGCCAGGGTCAGCCCAGATCGCTCCCCGACTGTGGCTTCCCCAAGACACCGCCGACGACAGCATCGACGTGTCCTCCGCCCAAGCATGGGTGTGCGACCCGCTCTTCAGTCATCTGCGCAGCAGTCGTCGAGACCAAGACGACAAGACCTCAGTCGACAACAAGAACAACAACAACAACAACAACAACAACAACAACAAGACCCAAAAGGAGGCCAAGCACGCGGCGTTGCTGGCGGCGGCAGACTCGCGCCCTTCCGCAGAGGGCATCGTGCTGGACGCGCTGCTGCTCAAGCTGGCGCGCGTCCTGAGCGTCGACGTCGCCAACCTGGACGCCGTGCGCCCGCTCCACGCCTACGGCGTCGACTCCCTCGTGGCCGTCGGCCTGCGGGCGTGGCTGGCTAAGGAGCTCGCCGCCGACATGTCCGTGTTTGAGATGACGGACAAGCCGAGCATTCAGGGGCTCGCGGCCGCGGTGACGGAGAAGAGTCGGTTGGTGTCGAAGTTTTCTTGAGTGTGTGTTGAGCGATATTCCCGCATTTCATTCGTTAAGCCGTAACTCTCTTCGCTGGTACTCGAACTCACTCACTTACTCCCTTGCTGAATCTCGATAATCTCGCCCTGAGTATGGCTTTCCTGTTTCTTCCCCTTCCAATATCTACGATCCCATGCGCTTATAAACAGTCTATTTGTTGAGCCTGCTCTTCTTATTTGCTTCTTTTCTTGGATGAGTCCGTAATGTTTTTTCTACTTAGTCCTCTCTAGTTTACACATTCAATATCCTATAACGTTAGTCTACTATGATAATATAACGACTTATGATTTCTATTAGTCCTGGAATGGTCAGAAGCGTCCTCGCGTATGAGCCTAAGGGTGTCATCCCTGTTGTGTCAACTGCAGGACTTTTGTGACGTGGTGAGCTGGAATGGCTTCTGGTGAAAGTAGTATGATTTTGCACCGGAAGCGACCTGTCCCGTAAGGAGATGGCCCTGGTATGGGAGCTTTCGTCTATGAGCTGCCTTCCAAGTTCTACCCCAAGCTACTAGTATATACCAAGTGAGCGAATGTAGTGCCTTCTATCGTTCCCTCGCATGATACCCACCAGCCGCCAAGGGGCTATTTCCCATACCCAAATCCTCCATCACGTCCAGTCATCCATCCGTCATGCCGGGAAGCCTTCCTTGCACGTCTTCCTATTTAGTTTTGGACGCCGTTTTGGTGCTGTCCTTCTTGACGGCGTCGCCCTTTCCCCCGGACAAGCCGGTGCTGGTGGGTGTGATGGTTTTGATAATTGCCCCCTCGGACGAGCGGGTGGTGGTGGGTGGAATGGTCGTGGGAGCCTTGTAAACCTTGTAGACGCTGTCGGAGGGGCCCCCGGTGCGATCGCACGTCAAGCACACGATCATCTCGGTGCACTTGACCCCAGAGCACTTGTCGCAGTACTTCGTGTTGCTGATGTTGCAGGCCTTGCAGATCACCCTCCTCTTGAGCCAATACTTGGTCTCATCGGTGCACAGGACGCACGTCTTGACGGGGTTGTTGGTGGGCTTGAGAAGAGACATTGTTGCTTTTTTGTTTGCTGCGTGGCGGCGTGTGGAAAAGTAGAAGAACGAACGTTCGAGGTTGAGGGAGGATTTAAGGCTTTGGGGTCGTGATTACAATACTTGAGATACTGCTAGTAGGGTGCATCAGTTCGACGACGCTGCCCTTGGAGGCCCTGGTTTACTTATATACACCCGCTTAAAGAAGGAATAATCACCGAAGTAGGGGTGTTGGTGCCGGAGGGGGGTTCTCGAGTTGTCACGAGGACAGGCAGGCAGCAATCAAGAGTGGGATTGTTGAGCAACAATCATGGTCTGGCCCTGCGGTCTCGCATCTTCCCTTTCAAATCCTGATGCATGGGGCGTCTATATTTGCAAAACTACACCGGCTGGCTGCCGGCACGCTTTTTCAGTTGTTAGAAGGAGAATAAAATAAATCACCGGGCCGTACCTTTGTTGGGTTACGGTGTTCGTTCTGCTGGTTTTCCGTTCCAGGATCATACGTAGTCCGAGAAGTGATGCCGAGTTCTTCGCTTTGGGTGACCCGATAGGCGCCGCGGCCGAGCTGGGCGGCCATGGTCAGTAGGGAAGCGACCGGTGCGCTCCGTGCCGGGCAGGATGAGGCGGATGGAGTTGACGATATGCTGCGCCGCCCCGGTCCCAGATGTGGGCCCGAAAAGTTCGGACTTTCTCAGTATCGCCGACGGGGGCTGTCCCGGTAATTACATCTCCGCCAACAATATCTACCAACACACGAGTCTCTTGGTGCTATATAATAAAGAGAGAGTGTGTCCTCTGCCGCGCTTTCCGCATCAAATCAACCCTTTACACATGGTACTCAGTGCATGGCGATGAGGCTCAACTGAGTGTTAGCGTGTTATTGTGCACTGGGACCAGCTCGTTGACATTGATCCTAGACATTCCGCCGGCTCTGTCTTGATGTCATTCTTCATGATTCTCAGCCTGTTAGCCATTGTGAATACGTGTAGAGAGCAAGCTTTCCCGGATAAGCCGCTATCGTTCAACCAAGAAATATTAGCACTGGTTCACGAATAGGCCATGAGATCTTATCAGTGTTGTCCGCAGAGAGCCGTCGTCGTTCCTCCTAATGGCAAAAACGATCAAGACTTGAAGCTGCCAACCTAAAGCATACTAAACCTGAATACAAAACAGGAGTAGCAGCCAATTACTCCCCCATCTGATGAGCAGCAGGCATGGGCTAGCATCGAATAAGATTAGATCAAGCGGATCTTCCAGCCGTAATGGGAAAACAATTCGTTCCGATCTTGACATCTTTGACAAGTGCCGGCCCCATCCCTGCGATCTCCATCATCCAAATACTAGTAGCGTAGGGCTGAGGCTCTCCGGAATTTCCGCTGTACTTCGTACCCGGTATGCTACGAGCTGCCGTCCAGAACGATGCAACAGAAGGTTCGATGAAGTCAATACTACAGACAGTCGGCCGCTGCCGTGGCGAGTTGGATTCCAGACCAGCCCACGCAAAAGGTTGGGAAGAAAACCACCAACTATTCCCGGGGCAAAGGAGCGCTCATAAGATCGAATCTTCTCGCCCCCCAACTCTGCATAACCTTTACCCACGGTCTTCTCGGCATGCGACTGGCCACCGAGCGGTGGATCTGAAACGGCGAGCAGGGTGGGCCCTGCATAGACTGCATAGAGCTCTCCAATATCAGACCCTCGCCCAGCATTGGCTTTGCTTGCCCCCAATGGAAAAAGAGTCAGTGTACCATAAGTGCTCTCACCTAATTTTTTTTGACGCTTTCTTGATTTCTCCAGGACAGGCACCTTCCCAGTACTACGTTCAGACGTGGCATCTTGCCAGCGCCTTCACACCTCACCAACCCCCACACTTTCGCCCACTTTCCTAATTCTCCCTCGCTTTTGATCGAGATATTTCTGAATGGGAGCTGCTTGGCCGATGTTTGGCCGCCGTTATGCATTGACATATGATGTCGCTCATGTAGTACTTTTGTCTACCCACGCTTCTGCCGATAAAAACCGCCGATGCGTCCGGCCCCATCCCATCTTTGATCATGCCTCTCCTCATCTTTTCCCGCTTTGTCCCGCCCACAGACGCCAGATAAATATCTGTGGGTTTCCCTTCAAGCGGCAACACTAATTCAGGTTCTCGCCGTTGCAGACAACGACAACGACGAGACTAGCTGCTGCTTCAGAGCTGGCGCGTCAACCCCAGCCGGATTATGACGTTGCGGGGCACGGCCAGCTTTGACCGCGAGCATGTAATACAAGTCAACGCGCGAGCCAGTAGCTTCACGCACATCTTGACTCCTGGGCCTGTTCTTTGCATCCCTCATAGTTCCTCAAGAACCTGTCAGATTCTGTCATTCTCTACGACACCCTCTTTTAAATCCTTCCTCCCCCCAATCTCTCTCTACTCACTCCGACCTTCCTAGTACCTATCCATTCTATTCCACGGAAAGATGAGGCTCCGGTTAGCTGCTATCATCCCCTTTGTGGGAGCAGCCGTCTCCTTCGCGTTGGGCATCGTATTGCTCACTGCCAACGCCACAACATCCTCCAACGCCACAAATAATGCGTGGATGTCGGTAAGTAGGCCCCCCTATCACACTCCCCACGAAGATGCCACAGTCCACTAACCCAAACATCCTCTTCTCCTACTATAGTTAAACACATCGAAAGTCGGCGCGAGTACCGTCACAGTCACACAAGCCCAAGGCACTGGAACCGGTGGGAGAAACCTCCCCTAACCCCCCGAACCCCCTTAAACCCGGCGGCGGAGGAGGTGGCGGCTCTAACCTACTAAGCCTAGGCATACTAGGCTCCGGCTCCGACCCGACCGGCCTATCCGGGCTCCTAGACGACATCATAGGTGGGATCATCGGCGACCTCACCAACGCGGTCAACAACGGCCTTCAGGACCTGCAGGGACAGCTGATCGGCAACATCACCAAGGCCCTCGGCCTGCGGCAGTCATACATGCTCTACGTCACCAAGCTGTGCGAGGGCGACTTCGCGAACACGGACGACCCGGGCTCGACCGTCCAGAACGTGGCGTGCTACGACTACAGCGACACCGCGAAGGGCCTGCGCCGGGTCGCCGACAGCATCCCGTCGTCGTTCGTCGTCGGCACCGCCAACGTGAGCGTGCCCATCATCGAGACCCTCAGCGGGTCCGTCGACCTCATCGTCGGGCTCGCCACCACGGGCTCGCAGCTGATGGAGGCCCTGTTGATCATCGGCGTCGTGGGCATGGGCATCGTGATGCTCGGCTCGCTCGCCTTCCTCGTGGGCTTCCTCCACAACCGGCTATTCGCCCTCATGTTCGTCTTCCTCTCGGTGCTGGCGAACATCATGTTCTTCACCTTGGCCGTCGTCATCACGATCGTGGCCTACGCCGGGCAGAGCGTCCTCAACAACATGAGCGACGGCATCGGCATCCGGCTCAAGGCCGGCGGCTCCGCCGTCGCCATGGCGTGGGTAGCCGCGGTGCTGTCGGGCGTGGCCGCCTTCCACTGGTGGGCGGTGTGGTTTATCGAGTTCCGCAGGCACGCGTACAAGAAGCGCCGCCGCACCGAGGCCCAGGTCGGCAACTACAAGGGCATCCTCAAGGAGGTGCGCGGGGACAGGCGCGTCGACCCGGCCGATGATCCGCTGGCGACGAAGGAGATGCGCGTGACGAAGTCGGAGGGAGTCGTCGTAGGGACACCACCACCATCGGGGATGATTTGATGGTTGGGGTTACAAAGGGGGGAGAGAAGGGTGGGAGTTGATGATGCGACCCGAAAAAAGTCAAGTTCTGATACGACCTGGGGGGTTACCAAGAAGAAGAAGTGGCAAGACTACACTAGACGGCTGCTGTCGGACGGAGCCAAGGCAAAGAAGCTAATATTGTCAGGATAATTGTTATCGCGGGCATGAATTCTTGGAAGTTTATGGGGCAGAAGGATATCTCACGACGTCGTCCGGACCCATCACCATCGCGGAGGCGAGCAGGCACCACCTCCCTTCCAGCACCACCACCACCACCACCGTGTATATACTGTTACACATGCTTGCACATTTCCCTCGCAAAAAGCGTTTTGTGTTCCCCACCATGCAGTTAGTTAGCAGTTATGATAATCGTAGTGGTCATCAGGCCAGACATAAAGTAAACTTAAAACTCTTTTCTGTTCCGATCCATAACTCCCTCAGAGGTTCAGGTAGTACCCGAGGATGACTTCATGTGGCTCCCAGTGAATGTCCCTTTCCCCAACGGTGGCGTCCCCGTTTTCAAACCATACAAGCATCAAGATGCAAGCAACAACGCAACCAATAGCTTTAAGACCTTCACACCTGAGTGTTGAGGAAAACCTTTTCTTCTGTTCCCAGCCTGGAGTCTTTAATTACTTCTCTTGTGTTCTGTCCTCTTCCTCTTCCTCCTCTTGATCCTTCCTATCATATATAACAAAGTACAGAGACACGCATACATACAAGCACAAAACAAACGCACACTACCCTCGCCACGAAGAACATCACACAACACTACCCGTGGTAAAACAGCGACGGTACGGTACGATACGGCCAACTACCGCAACAGCAAACACTACAGTACAATACTAGTACCGCACATTCACACAAAAATGAAGTCCTACTTCGCACTCGTCCTCGCCCTCGCCGCGGCGCTCTTCGCGTCCGGCAACCCTCTGCCTCCTCCTCCTCCTTCCCCCTCCGCCCAGGAAGCGGAACTCGCTTCTGTCGCAACCGACGACGACAGCAAGCCCAGCGTGCAAAGGCGCCAGACAATCGACGCATGCATCATCGCATTCGGTCAGTGCCTAGTATTCCATTCCATTTCGCATCATCCCGTCCTCCCATTTCCTTTCGTTCCCTTTCCAACTCCTCCCTCTCCTCCTCCTCCTCCGTTTTCCTACCGCCTATCCGCCATCCCTTCCACCTAGGTACCTTGCTGTGTAGGTATCTAGGTGGTTATGCCCAGCTCAGCTCAGCTCAGCGCAACCCAGCCCATCATCTTCCGGGCGGTGCCTTTTCCCGCCTCTTTCCCTCTCAACAGACCCAAAAGGTGGAACAAAAACCGCTGACTTTAAAGTTTCTGCGATCTTCTCCTTCCTACCCATCCACAGAAAAGTGCGGAGTCTTCACCCAGCGGAACTCGTCCTACGAATGCTGCCAACCTTGGGCTTGCCTGTTCGACTACTACCTGAACGTCACTACATGCCGGTGAGAAGAGGAACTTTTTGCGATTTATTATTTATTTATTTATTTTTATTTTTTTGCCCTCCCTCCCGCCTCCCGGCTCAGCTTGGTTTGACTTGGCTTGGCTTGGGCTTGCTTTACTCTAGGTTACTTCGGGGTTCGTTTGATGATTGTTCTTCTGCCTGATCATAACGAATGATTGATGATGCTTTCTTCTTGATACTATGGTTCGCCGGTTTTGCTAACTGAATGAGATGAAAATGAAAATCTATGACAATCGATAAAGTCATGTGAACGAAGACTCAATGGCGGGAGGCTGAACTGAAATTAAGGGTAGCTATTTAGCGAGGGGTTTGGGCTGTTCGTGGCATGAGTCGTTTTTTGCTCTTTTTTTTTTTTAAATCAGTATTAGAAATAATAAAGCTTGCAATACCGATAAATCAGCATTGCCACATGAGATGGGTCGGGTTACTTGCTCGACAAGTATGTGGAGTTAACTTTTCATTGATGTCCAATCCACCTGAGAGCGTTCTCGGTGAGGCACCTTGCTTCTCTTTGTTCAGTGACTACCTAGATACCTACCTACCGACCTAGAGGTACCTACCTAGGTACCGAGGTAGGTGGTGTGATGATGTGTGTGCCAACCTTTCTTTTCCGTTCCTCTTTAGCTTTGTTTCAGAGTCCCCATCAAAACTTACTCCTTCGAGCAAGCCACCTTATTCGCAAAGTCATGATTATACTCCACAGATTCATCGTCACCCGGGATACTTGGCAGCTCCGCACACCTTGCCAGGAACCTGATCAGCACGCAGTTATCCGGCACGTCCCTCTCGGCATCCTTCACCCAGCCGACGGGCCAGTCGGGCCCGCGCGACTCTGTCTGGCTGCAGGCCACGAACGAGCCTTCTTCCTTACTTGGGCCGTAGTAGTAGTGTATCGCCCCCGTAGCAGCATCTACGTCCATACCCGGCGTGCCCGCGCCGTATTGCATGCCGACCGGGTGCAGCAGGGGAGGCGATGCCGCGGTCGAGCCCCTCGGTTCGGTGATGCGTAGTCCCCACAGGATGGAGGGCGGGGACTGGTCGTACTGCAGCGTGCCTTTGTGGGCGGCGAGATCTGCGGCGGTGCCGTTCAGGAAGGCCGGCGAGGGGTGGTTGAAGGGGGGAGGCGCGACGAGGATGGCGGAGTGCACGCCGGGGCTGCGACGGACGCTGGAGAGGACGAAGCCGTCGATGACGGGGGAGAAGGAGCGTGAGAGGTTGGCGGCGTTAGCGATTAGGATGAAGCCGAACGAGCTGGAGTCTGGCGGGGAGAGGATGGATGTTCCTAATGCGAGGCGGGGGGTGATTCTGGCCAGGAGGGCGGAGAGGAGGACGAGGAGAGGTTGCGTTCTTAGGGCGATCATGATGAATTATATTGTGGTTGCCGCCCCATCAAGCCACAAGAAGAAGAATGTCTTTGATTGCTACGGCTCCTCGGGCGGTCTCGACGAGGATCCGTCCAGCGGCTTAGTCACTGAAGTTGGCTCAGGAGTCTATTGATTGCCTTCTGGGATTCGAGGGTTCTTATAAATCGAGGCTAAACAGCGGAAATGCAAGCGTGGCTCACTATCCGACTCGGTAACGACCTATTTGGCCTGGTGAAACGAAGAGTTTTGCGTTGCAGGCAACATTGTGTTCAGGTTCAACGCGGAGGTGAGGCCGGTCAGGTCAGCAACGAATGTCAAAAATGGATCAAGCAAGCATTCGTTCACAAACCGAACGTCATGCCGTGGCACCCGGATTCCGGCTAATTCCCTCAGCCACCTGTGGCCCCTGCCAACAGAAGGGAACACAAGTGTAGCCGCCGTGGAGGTCACTTGGCAAAGTCCCGTTTGGGGCGGTGATTCCTGATCAGCCGGTCGAGAGTAGCATCACTGGGCCTGATGAGTGCGGGATGTTGATCTGTGATCAGCAATCACGTTCCATCCAAGGATTTTCTAGGAATCTGAGTCGCTCTGTATGACACGTGCCACTGTGAAGAAGCGAAAGAGTTGAGCGTACGGTGGCTGAGTATGTCCTACTAGTACATCTTCCGACGAAATGAGAGACCGACCCTTCTTCACTCTCGTGGGCACCGAATATCCCTTGGCTTTCAGTCGAAACTTCATAATTCATATCTCATGGTCAACTACAAGCGATAGATTTGGGTAATCTAGGTAGTTCTGGGATCACTATACAGCGCTAGTAGTACTCAAT
>PYST01000115.1:0-51789 GCA_003049485.1 Ophioceras dolichostomum
GAAAATTGGCTGTAGAATTTTCGATTATTCCATTGGTAGTGCTGCTGACCCATAACTACCCCTGACCCATAACTACCCCCTTAACTCTATGGCATCAATTGCAAATATTTAAGCGTCGCTTCAAGTACTCTTGGGGGTCTTAACTACCTAGAGAATTTCGTCTATTGCCTCGCCGGCCAACGTAGACCAACGACGGCTTTGATGTATTGCTTGAAGAAGTAGGCCTGGATTTTAGGGGAGGGTGGAGAACTAGAAGAGGACAATTCCGAGGTTTAGACCGATCGACTAAATGACCCGCCTGCTGAAGCTCCTTCTGTATGACGAGGGAGAGATAGGTAGGGAGGAAAATAAGCGATGTGGGAAGGAGGACGAGAGGGAGACGGGATAGAGACCACCGCCTGATGAATGAGGTGAACACTCACGTCGTCGTGGTACCGCCCGCCGAGATTAACGGTGTATATGTTCACCCCCCCTCCCCGTAATCCGCCCAGCTGTTCGTCAGCGCCACCGGGGGCTTCACATCCGTCTTGAGCGTGGCGTCGACGACTTTATCAAAACCCGCGACGTTGATCGCGTAGGCGCGCCGTCGTCCTCCCACCACTAGAACACCGTCTCCGTGGTGGCGCCCCGCGCCCGCGCCTTCGCCCCCCGTACTGCGGCAGGCCGCTGGGGTCGTACGTGCGGTTTACTGTCATTGAAGCCCCAGCCAGGGGGCCGAGGGAGAAGACGGCTGTGGTGGGTGATATTACTCGGCACCAAATGATGTCGCCCCAACCCTCACAGACGATGGACACGGGGAGCCTGGAGAGGTAGTCCTCCGCAGGTGTCCCAGAGCTTCACAGCATCCTATCGTGTTATTTATCTTGATGCTGTTATTACCAACTCCAACTCCATCAGTGCAGAGAAATGGAGAAAGCATCCGTCCTCATCACCACCTGGAGCCTGCAGGAACAGCCTCCAGTTCCCAAGACGACCAACCCAAAATGATGCACTTGCAGACGGCCTCCGACCGAAGTCCAGGGGTATCTCTGTCTTGGCCCATCTTGGTGACCCCTCAGAATCCCGCCGCCACTGACCGTCCCTCCCGCAGACGCAGCGGAGACGGGGCCAAAGGACTGCGACGACTGGTATCGGTTCCAAGCCACAGACAGGGAGGAAAAACGTGACGTGCGAACGGACGGACTGTCACAGGGACTTTGCATTTCGACATCTCATCACGTGTGATATAAGTCACGTCCACGGGTAAGGACGATTATGCTCGACAAGGCATCCCAAGCCCCCCCATGAGTCTTGCTCTCTATGTTGAGCTGCATAATAGTACCAACTGTAGGTAGGCAGCCGCAAATTGTGACACTGGCTGCCTGCTTATTTCATTTAATGCTGTAGCTGGACACAGTTCTCCAAGCATCGGAGCTATCAAGGGAGGAGACAGAAGATGCCATGCATCGACCGGTGGTACGTACTTCGGTATGTGGAGGTACTAGCACCTACCTACAGGCAGGTAGGAAGACGGTTTGTCCGCATCCAGACCATGCTGACACTGACACCGACTCCGCTGACTGTCGTGCCTCCAAGCACGGCATGCGACATGGCGAGTTCATGTGATAGACGCCTGACTTCGTTGTGGTCTGCAAGGATGAGTTGTGCTCTAGGGGCTCCTGTAGTATGATCCTGGTCTCGCTTGTTGCCTGGCCGGCGGGCTGGCTGGTAGGGGCGGGGAAGTCCATGCCTTGACGCCTTGAGTTGTGCACCCGGTCCAGGCGGTCCCCATGGAAGCCCTACCAGTCGTTTGGCATTTGCAGTTCCACTGCAGGTTTAATAGTTCAGTAGGCACGAGAGTCTTTCGAGATATGAAAATGAACTGGAGGGTGACTTTCATCGTGCAACGTCTTTCATAATTTGAACTTGATCGCCATGGCAGATCCGGCCTCAAAAATGCGTCTCCGGTTCGGTCCCGAACGATTGACCTTTGTGACATGAACGTCACACGTACGAGTACTTAGTTTTTGTTGTGGTTACACTACCGTGATACCACTGCTGCACTTAAAATTGTGCACAGCGCCGCCATTCTCCTCGAGGTTTTTGGTCACTGTCCGGGGGACTAATCGACGCAAGTTTTTCAGCCCGAGCCTGCGCATGCTTCGACTCTTGTGCTGATGCAAAGCCGTATTTGCAAGTGCAGTAAGCCTCAAGCAAATTTATATCCTTTAGTTCTGCCCATGATAGACTCACTGGGTAAAGGATTCGAGAGAGGCATACAATTAACAAAGGGACGCATTTAACAAAGGCACGTATAAAGATCAGAATAGTATACAAAAGCTACGTACAAAGGCATTGTCTCGTACAATGGCATGGTCTCGTACAATGGCATGGTGGTCACGTACAAAGGCCACACGTGGACAGGCCTCCCGAGGCCGCCTGCCCGTGTGGAAAGGAACAAAATGCATACCTAGGTAGGTACCCATCAAACAACCAATCATCAATTTGATAGACCTTTCCCTAGGTGGTAACAATGCGGACAGTCGTGCGCAGCGTAGGCCCCGGTGTTCCGGAAATTCGGCTGTGAACAGACTGACCACAGACCCCCCCCCCTCGAGGTAGCCCAGCTGAGTTGAGCATCAGGATGTAGACAAAAGGATGTCGCCATAGCCAGTACCTTTCCCGCTCTAGGCCTCCTGCCCCTCCAAGAAAACGCCTCGCTGCCTCGTTGCCTCGTTCAAGCCTCAAACGTGTCCTCTTTCTCCCTCCCCACCCGCGCAACAGCATCGACAACAGGCGTGTCCCCGCCAACAACATCAAACGCCAGCCCAATCGTGTCCCTGTTCCCGATGCACTCGACAACCACCGCCGCCAAATCCGCGCGGTTCACCATCTTCCCCGTGAAGTGCACCCTCCCCGCAGCAACAGCGCCGACCCCATCCGCGTCGCTGAGCCCTCCCGGCCGCACAATAGTGTACTCTAGCCCCCTCCGCTCGTTCCCCCTCCTCAACTCCGTATCAGCCGCCAGCTTCGCGCGACACCACCGTCCCATCACCCCGCCCCACATCCGATCGCTCGCCTCGCGGTCCCTCTCGTCGTACCACTCCGGATAGGGCACCCTCTCGCGGTCGCGCAGGTCGAGCATCGACACGCTGACGAACCGCCTCGCGCCCTTCCCTGCAACAGCGCACGCGTCCATGGCCTTGATGGCGGCGTCGCGGTCGACGGCCTCGACGCGGTCCGGCTCGCGGAAGGGAGCGCCGGCGCACCACACCACAGTGTCGGGGGAGACGCGGCGCATCGCGTCTGCGAGGTCTGCGACGGACGCTTCCTCCAGGGAGAGCACGATCGGGTGCGCGCCTAGCGAGCGCAGCTCGTCGGCTTGGGCCGGGTTGCGGATGATGCTGTAGATCGTGTGCGGGGGTTGCTGCGAGGGGAGAAGGAGGAGGCGCGTCACTTGCCTGGCGACTTTGCCTGCGCCGCCGAGGATGAGTGTCGTCGGCATTTTTTTTCCTGTTCGTCCCGATCTTGGTGATTTTAGGCAACTGTCCACCTTTGCCTGAGGTGGGGAGAGAGATATTGTCCGGGTGTCGGAACTGCGATAGTGTGACGACCCGTGTGATGAATGACGCTTTGAGCGCAAACCCAAAACTCCACCTTACATAATCGGGGTGATATCCTCTCACTGATGGTGATGAAAACACCCCCTTAGACAAGGAGGCACGACTGCACCGTCTACACCGAGTACACCGACCACAAGGACCACGCGTCACATTACCCACTGACGAGCGACACAGGTAGGCACGAGCTAGATGATTACTCCGTATATTGCGTAGATACTAAGTTACATCCAGGACGTCCCAAAAATGCTCAACCGGGCGAAAAAGTCACCTTTACAGACGCCGGCAAAACAACGGACGGTATAGAGTTGGAGGGGGGTTCTGAGCCAGGGGCAGTTATGAGCCAGCGAAAAATTTTTCCACCCCACCAAAAATCGGTGCTCTACAAAAATCGCCCCCTGGGCCTCCCAACAGCCGCGACTCGGCATTGAATGAAGCTATTTACATTTTGACTTCGTAAATCAATTATATTATGGATAATCTTCAATCTCCTGACTTGACAAACGCTATCAACGAAGTGCTGGCTGGCACGAGCATCCGGAAGGCCGCATTGCGCTATGGGGTAGACCGCTCCACCTTGCGCGCCGGATTACCGGCACACTCCCCCATCGCTTGGCCCATGAGGACCCACAGAGGTTATCGCGAGTACAAGAGGAGGATCTGGTATCATGGATTCTTCGTCAGGAGGCCCTGGGCTACGTTCCCACCCATCGCCAGGTATTCCGAGCGGCCTCGGCCATGGTAACTCTCAACGGTGATGATCAGCCCTTAGAGAAGGGCTGGACCAAGGGCTTTTTGCACCGCAACGAGGCAGTAAAAACCAAAATGGGGAGGAAGATCGAGAACGCCAGGGTCAAGTCCGCAACCCCTGAAAATATCAATATGCTGTTCGACTTTTACAACACCCTAGATTGGGTCAAACCCGAGCACATCTACAACGCTAATGAAGTCGGCTTCATGGAGGGGCAAGGGGTAGACGGTCTCGTGGTCAGGAGCTCTGAGACGTCCCCCAACGCGGTGGGAGTCAAAGCTAACGGGAATAGGACTTGGACCTCTCTGGTCGAGTGCGTAGACGCGAGAGGGAGAGCCCTGGACCCCCGGTGATCTTTGAGGCTGCTAGCATCCAAGATCAGTGGTTTTCCGACGAGGTCCTCGCCTCCCACCCCTCCTGGATGGTTACCTATTCGAAGAATGGATGGACCAGCAATGATATTGCCCTGGAATGGCTAGAAAAGGTGTTCATCCCGCAGACAGAGCCTGAGCAGGGAGAAGCGCGGCTCCTCGTAGTAGATGGCCATGGCTCCCACACAACTGACAAGTTTATGGTCCACTGCTTCCTCAATCATATCTACCTCCTTTTCCTACCTGTCCACACCTCACACGTCACCCAACCGCTCGACCGGGGTGTCTTTTCCCCCTTAAAAACAGCCTACCGCAAGTATCTCGGCGACCTGGCTGCTCTGACCGACTCTGCCCCTGTGAGAAAGCTCAACTTCCTAGGGTGCTACGCAAGGGCGAGAACTGAAGGGCTGAGCGAGAAGAACATCAAGTCTGGCTTGAGGGTTCCCGGTCTCTACCCCAAGAACCGTCAGAAGTGCCTAGATAACGACCATGTGGCTATCGCTGCCCGCCAGGCCACCCCTGAGCCAACCCCTGACGCCAGCCTCCATGATATCGCCACCCCCAAGAGGGGCAGAGATATTTTGGACCTTCTCAGAGGTCCTAAGGACAGCTCTTACAGTCGGAGAGTGTACCAGAAGGTGGCCCGCGCCTACGATCATCAGACGAGTGAGCTGGCCTTGAAGGACCGAGAGATCGCTGAGCTGAGGGCTCAGTTGGAGAGAGCCCAGGCCCGGAAGAGGAAGAAAGTTAAGCAAGAGCCCAACTTTCGAATTTCTTCACTTGCTGGAATTGCCACCCAGCGCAATAGGGAACCGGAACAACGTCGAATTGCTGCAGCTGTCGAGGAGGTCAGGGGGTCCTCCAGTGAGGAGGAACGCCCTCCCGTACGGAGATCTAGGCGCTAGAGACGTCCTACCGCTCGGGCGATGGAGGCATGGGACTCTGATGATGATGGCGATTAATTTGCTATTTTTTGTGAATTTTTTGCTTCAAATTTGGCTGCAATCTATTCCTTTTTACTTTGGTGCTCATAGTGGCTCATAACTACCCCTGGCTCATAACTACCCCCTTGACTCTATTGGTTTCTCTTCTTCTTTTATTTCTTTTTTTTCGACGGAGGTGAGGTTCGACTCGCGACAACAGGTCCAGCAGATCGTCAAGAACCAGACGCCTAACAGATCAGTCGCGGGCTCTTTTTTCTCATCAGCGCGCCGGAATGGGTCGTTGGTTATTTTCAGCATCCTCCATCATCAGAGTCGGGAGAAGATAGCGCTGGACAATAACTAAGACGGGAGAAGATATAGAGGTCGGAGTTAGAGCTCTTCGACAGCCTTGTTCTCGGCGGGAATAGTCCTTCGGCTCTGCACGATCCATCGGCTCGCCACCCCGATGTCTGGGCACCCCACCCACAAGTCCTCTTTTAGGATTCTGGTTCTTCTTGGAGAGGGGAGGAAAGGAAGGGCAGTAGTTTGCTTGCATCGGTGGAAATTGGAGCAAGTGCTCTTTCGTCGACCTCGGTCTGCTCAGCCGGAATGATTCCTCGACTATCATCAATCCGCTCGCTACCGCAATCTTCGGAGTGGAGGGAAGGGGGGTAAGGGGGCCTGTGTAGGAAGTGGGAGCAAGCTCTCCTACGACGACATTGCGTTCTCCTCAGCCGCAATGGCTCATCGGCACTCGTCATCAAAGTCGGAGCTAAGCTCGACAACTTGCTCAGCCGGAATGGTTCATCGGCTATCTATCACTGGGCGGAACGGGCCTTCAGCTTGTCAGGCCGCCGCTTTTCTCGCTGCCTTTTGCGTCTTTTTCGCCGCTCGACTCTCAATCTCCTTTCTGCGCTTTGTCGCCGCTTGTCTGTTAAGCTCCCTTCGACGCTGTCGCTGGGCTTCTCGGAGCTGCTCGCGGCCGACGTCCATCCAGGCGTAGTTCCCGCCTTTCCGGTTGAACCGCTGCAGGATGTCCAGCGGTGCAGCGCTTCGTGGAGACAGCTGCCGCTGCTGAGGGGCAGGCTGCACAGGCGCTGCCGCCTCCTGGACTTCATCCTCATCGTCGTCATCGAGGTCGATGGGATTGTCCCGGCTCCCTATCTGAGGAGCTGGTGGCTTGACGTGATTGGTCTTTGCTGACTGGGTGGCCTCATCCTCGTCCAGCTGTTCCTCAAGCTCTTTCTGCACCGCATCCAAGTCGACGTCATCGAACTCGACGTCCGAGTCATCAGGCAGGTCGATAGAAGGGGTTGGTGATGCTGAAGCAACAGGAGGAACCTGGTTGCCCTCTGACGAGAGACCAGTGGTGTTTATGCCCTCACCGCAGCTGGCGCGCGCCCTTTTGGGACTGGCCGTGCTATGATCGTCCTCGGCCTTGCGCTTGTTGCTTGGCTGGCGGCCTTCCGGGAGGCCGTCGCCCGGACCCGAGATGCTAGGATCAGCCCAGAAAGGAACAGACATTTTTTGGCCGTCTGCAATAGAAGCAAGGAGGCTGAAATGCTGGATTGGCTGGTCAGGTGTTTCGGCTCTATGTGGCAGCTGTAGGCTGGCAGCGTTGTGAGGATGGAAAAGATGAATGAGGCAGCGGGTGGAGAGTAGTCGAGCAGGCTCTAGAGCTAGGGGATGGTGGTCCTTAAATGAGTCAAGTACCTAGCTCTGAGTTCGAAAACTAAAAGTCTGGCCACTCTGGACCGCCAAAATATCCCTCCTGACGCGCCTGTTCTGGTAGTCAGGGGGATAGAGAGTTTTCACGGCTGGAAAACTCTGCACGTCATGGATGGAAACTCTCTGTATCCAGACTGTGCAGAGGCTACGAAGGGGAAGTAACGATTTCTTTGGGAAGGCACAAAGGCTGAGGGGGTGGTGCTGGTAAGCTTTCGGTCGACGAGGAAGAGAAAATTCACGATGCGATGCGGTAGGACAGCCACCACGAAGCGACATGTATGTAGGGAAAGTTCCCACTGGCAGGTCATCTCCTCTTCACCAAAGTTATTTGGAGGGTAGTGGGCGACGTATCGCCATACTGAGACTGAGACTATTTACCTAATTAGGTACTAGTCTTTCCCACCCTCTACTGACACCAACCGATCACGGAGCCGCCGGTTGTGGGTTGTTCCCTACAGTCCTGTAGAGCTCTCTAAGCTCAAAGGCCGTGAGTCCACCCTCCGGTACCTCCCCGACGACCCGGGCCGGCCGCCCAGCCACGATGCTGAAGCTGGGGATGACGGTGTTGGGCGCGACGACGCTCCCGTCCAGAATGCGGACGTAGTCCTTGATTATGGCGAACTCCCCGATGACGACATTGTGGCCGATGTGCACATAGTTTGCGATGGTGGCGGCCTGGACGACACTCCCCTGGCCGACAAAGACGTGATCGCCCATGCGGAGAGGCATGTATGTGAAGGTACTAGTTGAGCGAGGCACAACGGTGACGACGTGGCGGGTCAGTTTTGCTCTGCTCGAGGAATTCGGATGCTCTCGGTGGAGCCTCACTTACCCCTTGTACAAGCGTGCTGGAGGCCGCAGACTGGCGCCGCGGCTGAGGAAGCAATAACGGCCAATCGCAATGGCGGTTGTGTTCGCTGAACCCCCTGAACTGGACGATTGCTGGGGCGTCCGCGACAGATCGCCGCGGATCATGACCTCGGGCTGGATCACGGTTTTCCCTCCAAGCATGATGTTCTGGGTGCCGACCAACGTAGCTTTGCGCGCAACTTTGTTGCCCGTGTCCTGTCAACGTGTGTTAGCATCGAGTGTGCGGAGTTAAATTGAGTTCATCAACGAGATGCTGTTGGCAGCGGATCCTAACCGTCTCAATGTACTCTCCCCTGGGCGCTCTCCTCGACGACATCTTTACCGGAGCCAAAATCAAATGAATATCATCAGAGCCGATTGGCGTCCGATACAGCTACCCTTTGCGTAGCGCTGACGAGTTGATGCGATCGTGAATGTTGTGTAAAACGGGTTCTTTGTCGCCGTGTTTGGTTTTGTGTTTCTTCGTTTGATGTTGGAATTGGAACGATGATGTCGTCGCGCAGTCACATGATTGCATCCACCCAAAGCCGTGTTCGGTAACGGAGCGCTGCGGCCCGCACCCCTTTGAACACTAAGCCTTCCATATTTCACAGCCTCGCTGCTTGAACTTTGAAGGATGAAATGCTTAGAAATTCAGATGGAGGACGGGTATTTGAAAACTCAAAATGAGCCACCTCCAGCGTGGAAGCCGAATTGAAAGGACGGCTTCACAAGCCGAGATTCCAATCCAGGTGGACTCACGTGATCCTGCTTATGGGGACAGATGCTGCGGACTGGCCTAGGACCGACACAGTGGCCGACAGATACTAAAGCAAAGACGGTTGCCTGATGTAAGTCACGGCTTTCTAGTCGCCGAATTTGGGTGGTCTGGTGCGTGAGAAGAAGTCAGGGCTCAGCGAAAGAGCGAGGCCTCCTTTGGGAGCCACGTTGCTTCCTTTTGCCCAGCTTTTTTTGACGAAAGACGGATATTTTGTCGAAAAAAAAGAGGGTGCGGGAGGGGAAAACACGAGGAGGAAAGTGAGGAGCGTGTTCGTTCGGATCCTAGAAAGCTTGCCTACCCCAAATGATTCGCCGCAGCGGCAAGCATGTCCGCATCACTTGTCTGGGCCGAGCGTAAAGTTACGGAAAGCCTTCCGTCGCTCCATTGTTCCCGAACCGGATGAAAGCTTCCCTTCTCAAGGGCTGAGTCCACATGCTGTCGGGCAAGGTTTGCAACGGGGCGACACCAGAGAACTGTGTCGATATAGCAAGAAAAGTCTGTATGGTCCTGCAGATACTGGATATTGGCATATCTTCTGGTGGGCACTGGTAGTGGCAGGGGCGAAAAAGCTTCCCACGTTTTACTGACAAAAGAGAGCGGGAGGATGGGGGGAAGCAAAGCTGCGCATAGACACTGAAGTCGAACATGTGCAAGAAGGGTTGTGCGGGATACCACACCGTCAGTCCTCGCCATCGCGACCAGTCTTGCAAACCGATAGGCCGGTCGGCCACATCCATCTGAGGCAAGCCTGGGGCACGCGACTGGCGCCAATGGGCTCTTGTGCTTGGTAAAGGCGCATGCACCACGATCGGAAGCGGAAGCAGAAAAATAGAAGAAAAAATAGTGGATGGAAGGAAGGGGTATAATACCCATATATCCAAAAAGAAAGAAATACAAAAAGCTTACCAGACAGCCCACTTGAGGTGCCTGGTTACGAAAATCCCAGTCGAGGAGGAGTTTTACTTCGCGTGGTGAACGGAGTCCAGCCACGTTCCCCGTCCTCTTGGCGTTGCGGTGAAAATTCCGGAGAAAATTCATCCACATGGTGCACCAAGGGTGGGATTCGAACTCGGGGGACGCCGGCGTCGGTTGGGCGACTTACATGGCCAGACCACTCGGCTGACCAATGCGCCACCTTGCCATTGTCCCGTTGATTGTTGGAAAATGACGCGGTGTAAGTTGTATTTAAGGGTATCTGTCCGACGCGTCGCGCGAGACGCGTTTGTAGTGATGGTGGTGGCGAGGGATTGGCCGGCTGTGGTGCGGTGACTGGGTGGCTGGGCGACGACCCCACCTCCCTAGTCTAATATTCTTGGGATGGAAAGAGCGAACGACGAGGGTGCTTAGGCTACGACTGTCGGTCGGCTTCGTCCAGCACCATTAAGGCGTTGTCGCGGTTAAGTCGATTATAGGCAGGGAGAGTGGCACTGCTAGCGTCGTAGCACACGACTCCTCAAGCATAGTGGCAATAGCAGCAGGGAGAGGGGACTGCCTCGGGCCACCGTGCATTGATTCGAGAAGGCTGTCAAGCTTACATCCGCGCAGCCAATTTTGCAGTGTCTGGCTGGCACACTAGTCGTGTCTAGCCCAAAGTCCAGTCTTCTGGAATCAAGATTTGATAGGTACCAGGCTGGTAGACACCACCGCATTGAGGCTACAACCTACCTCCAACATGACCCAGCTCGCAGGCAGGGTAAAATAGCCGTGTTTGCCTTGTGGTCGATTGCAGCAATATTGCGAAGAGCCGAACGTTTTACTCTGCCAAACTTTAGCATCTTCATACACCAGATCATGTCAGCCTGATGATGTATGGTGCAGCTTAACTTCGCCCAATGAGGCTCCACGTCGCCGCCTTAATAGAGGAGCTGACTCTTGTTGCTTGTCCGTTTTAAAATCTTGGCTGTGTTTTGGTAAAAGGCGTGCTATATCCGGACTTCTATAGACTTGTGTCGGCTGCGAAAATCCTTGAGTCAGTTCAGTGCGTTTGGCCGGGCTGTCAAGCCTTCCCCGATATGATATCTGGGAGAATCTTGGGAGAAATTTTGATTGTCAGATCAGGTATGGGGTATTGAGATCCCACAACCGTAGTAGTTCTCGCGGGAGAACTTGTATTCATTACTGATCTGAAAAGAAATATGGAGGGAAATACAGAAGTACTCGAGATACTGGTCGACATGGAAATTCGCTTGACTGAGAAAATGGACGAGCATAAGATCAGATGTAGAAAACGCGCCCCTAATGCCCGTGACGAAGATGAGACCGAAAGATCGTAGCGCATCACCCCGAATCTGCAGGCGCCTTCCCCTTGTGTGATGACATGCTCTCGCCCGACGAAGTCGGCTTGCCCCTTCCTCCGCCCAACAACCCATTCAGCTTCGCCGACTGGGTGACGTAGAATCCATGTATTCGCTGAGAGCGGCTCTTTGGTGGTGATGGCTGCGGGCTATCGCCACTCTCGACGCGTGAGATGATCTCCAATATCGCGTCTCTCCGGTTGCCCCATGCGCCGCCGTAGTGTGGGTGCCATTCGTCGCCGTCGTCGACCTTACACTGCTCCTTGAAGAACCCGACGTAAAGCTCCTTACACGGCAACGTGGCCAGAGTGGATGAAAAGTTAAGCTCTACGTATTCAACGATGCGCCATATGATCGCGCAGGTCAGGAGCGCAGACCGTTCGTGGCATTCTCGGTGCTCGCAGGGCTTGACCAGCGGGCCGTACCTCAGATCGAGTCTCTCGAGGGTCGCGGTGGTACGGCCAGCTAGCTTCGAAACCGCCCGGTTGGCCTCTTCCAGCAGCATCGACTGTGCACCCGGTAGAATGCCCGGGTCTAGTTGCGTGAACACCGCAAAGAGGCCGAAATAAAGCAGAGTGAAATCGTCCCTCTCATGGAGCCTTATCGGAAGCGACACTTGAGTGTTGGGGAACGACATGAAATTTTCGACGTTGTGGCGGGTCTTGAAGCGTGCGATTCGGGCAAGGCCTAGTCGACGGGCATAACTGTCGATGAGTGGAGATTCCACGACCCTGGATAGTCTTTCGACAACTTCTGGCTTGAATAGCCGCTCCTTGACGCTGCGATGCAGAAAGCTGATGCGGCAAAAAAGCGGAGACTTGAGGTCGGACCCGCGGTCGACTTCGAGCAGACACTTCGAGTCAGCGATAACTGCGCGTTTTGTGAGCCTTGACCGGGCCTCCAAGACCTTCTCATCCACTCGCTGGACGGGAAGGTTAATGGCGAAGTCAGGATCCGGCTCTAGCGCGAAGGACAAGTCTATCGGAGTGAGATAAGCCGTGTATGAACAGGCTCCTAGGAAGTAGACCACGTCCGCGAATCGCTTAAATTTCGCCGGCTCGGACTCGAGATCGAGAAGGATCTTGTCGACCAGCGCGGATATATCCGAGGGAAGAGACCCGAGGTATTCGCTAAGCTCTTGGAACTGTTCACCGTTGCTCATGCCATCCAGTAGCAGCCGCGTAACGAGGTAAACCCAAAGGAACACTCCCTCGGCCTTCTCGACGACGCCGCGGATTAGGCCATCAGCTTTGTCCGCGTCGACTGTCCTGAAGAGTTCGAACGCCACATGCTGAGTAAGCTCTGCCGTGACATAAGCGTTAATGTCTCGCTGGGTGAGGTCCTCCATCCGCAGGCTGGGCCTTTTTGCGAAAGCATCTTCGAAGACTGGCCATGGTCGACTGGAAACGCATATCTTGGTGTTTGGGCCTTGGAGGCTGATGACCAAATCGATAAGTTCGCGGGGTCGGCCCTTGAATTCATCGAGGCCGTCGATGAGCATGAAGATCTTCATACGCTTGCGGGCTGTCTTGGCGAGTCGTCGCGTGTAGCGGATTAGATCGGGCAGCTTCAGACCAATTTCGGTCAAGCCGGTGCTTGGGAAGATCTTAGCGGCCTTATAGAAGTCGCCAAAAGTGTCTGCGGCAAGCTCGGGGTGGCTTTTGATCGCGTCGTGAAGGAGCTTGCGGAGAAGCCCTTCTTGACTCATCTGGCGCTCGGTCCCCGAGTTCCAGAAGAAGAAGGAAAGCATCAGGATCTCGCGATCTCCAGTCCATCGTCGGAGTGCTTGTGTTGTCTCTGGGCTATCCTGAATGAACTTCATCATGGTCGACTTCCCGGCTCCTGGCTTGCCAGTGATCCAGTACAGATCGGCGTGCTCCGAGGAAAGCCAGGATGGAAAACTCGGCCACTGCTGCGGGAGGTCTTCGACATCCTCAGGTTTTGCGAAGAGCCAGCGGAATGTCTTGCTGTGGGCCTTCGGAATGGTCTCGTATCGATGTTCTATCTCTTCGAAGTAAAGCCTCGAGAGCATGAGTGATGCGTCGAAGTCGGTGATGCTGGAGTTCGGTTCCAGCATCAACTTGTCGCTCAACTGCGTCGCTCGACGCTGGAGAAAAGTCTGATAGGCAGGCGATTGTTGCTGGACGGAAGCGGAAAGTGTCGGGAGAAGCTCTGTTGCGGACTGAATGCTGTCCAGCTGGGATTTGACATCCCTGTGCCTCTCAGAGTCTGCCTTGCGCATGGACAAGATTTGCTCCTGAAGTGACTTGGTGGCACACAGATGGGCTGCAGCCTGGAGCCGGCTCAGTCGTTCCTCCAGGTCGGCGATGTCCTTCTTCTTCCAGACTACTTTCAGGGCCTGTCGAAAGCTTTGCCAAGGTGAAGCGGCTTCGCTTGCCGTCGTCGCAGCCGTGATGCGATCAATGGTGGCGATCATTTCGTCCGCAATCTCACAGCCACTCTGCGCTAATTGCCCAATACCATCGTCTGATGACGAAGGCCCCGAGCCAAGATTCGAATCATCGGCGATGTGCTCCTTGAAGTCTTGCATAACCTTGGCGATTCGCGTGAGGTCATTCAAGACGCTGACGGTGGTCGAAGTGCCGGTGTAGATTCGACCCGTCTCAGAGATGACCTTGCCTGTGAATTGAACGAAGGCAAGGACCGCTGATGCGGCCCCAAGAGCCGAGAGCGGATCCATCTTGGATTAGTCGAAGTAGCTAGATCGGAATAGATCGGGCTCGGGCTGATGCGCGTCGGCCCGTGGGCTGCTCGCTGATGATGGTTGATGTCCTCGACTGATGGTGAATGGAGTTGAAGGGCTGGATTTCGGGGTGGTCGCTGCCTGGTCCTGCAGCCCGACTGATATATGCATATGCACCTCAGCCACTCGACTGCTGCATAAAGAGGCGGACAACCAATGAGCAGTCACGACGTGCGGTGGTTCCATTTGTGCTGGGAACGGCAAGAAACACACATGTTCCTGCAGCTGGCTTATCAGGTTGGTCAGCTCAGACGATGAGGCCTTCTGTGAGATAATACAGGAGACATCTATACATGGGACTCATTCCCACTATCGATCATCAGAGTTTGGCTGTTCCCTGCGAGAGGGCAACGGTCTTCGCCTTGTATAGCTTTACGAGCTGTCTAACCGCCAGATCTAACATCACATCTTCCGAGCCACCAGGGATTCTCGCCCCAGGCACCTCGCGCCATATCACTTAGTAGAGGAGCAGCGTTAGCTGTAGGCATTTCGGTTGTAAGAATAGTGGAAGAGGGAAGAAAACACAAAAGAGGGGGGGAAATGGAGAAAGCTCGACGGGAAGGAAGTGAGGTAGAAGAGTTGTAGGGAAAAGAAGAGAGGAAGGAAGAAAAAAGAAAAACAAAGGCGACTCACTCTCAGCAATCATCCCCTGCCCAGTCCTCGTATACCCATTCCCACCAAACAACAGCACCGCCGCATCGGCGCACTCCTTCAGCACGATGCCCGCCCTCGCCTTCAGCAGCGCCGTCAGGCCGCCCAGCTCGCGGTCGGCGTCCGCCTTCGGCATCCTCGCCATCGCGTACACGAACTGCTCCAGCCACGCCCACAGGCTCTCCAGCTGCGCGCCCGCGAGCGCCAGCCGGTGGCGCACGACGGGCTGGTCCATCAGCGGGCGGCCGAACGCCTCGCGGCGCATCACGTACTCGAACGCGGAGCTGAGCGCGACGCGCGCGCCGCGGGCGGCCAGCATCGCGACGGTCAGACGCTCGTGGTTGAAGTTCGTCATGATGTAGCGCATGCCCTGCCCCTCCTCGCCGAGGAGGTTCGAGACGGGCACGCGCACGTCGTCCAGCTCGATGTAGGTCGTGCCGGCCGTGATCTGGCCGCCGACCTTGAGGCGCCGCATCGTCACGCCGGGGTGGCCGCGCAGGGGCACGACGAGGAGGGAGAGGCCCGCGGCGCCGGAGCTGGGGCCGCCGGTGCGGACGGCCATGGTGGCGTAGTCGGCCCAGATGCCGTTGGTGATCCACTTCTTGGCGCCGTTGATGACGAACTCGGTGCAGTCGGCGGTGCGCGTCGCTGTGGTGGTGATGCCGGCGACGTCGCTGCCTGCGTCAGGCTCGGTGATGGCGATGCAGGCGCGCTTTTCACCCCGGAGCAGCTGGGGCAGGAACCGCTCCTGTAGCTGCGGGCTGCCGAACTTGATGATGGGCGGCACGCCGTACGCCATCCCCGTGGTGAGGCTGCTGGATGGGCCGGCGAGGCCCGAGAGCGACATCTCGTCCCAGTAGATCAGGGAGTGGAAGTAGTCGAAGTCTTCAGCTTTGAGGCCGCCGGGCAGCTCGGCCAGGCCGAGTTTGCGGAGCCAGGCGACCGGTAACGGCGCCGGAAGGGCGCCAATCAGCATGTTGGCTGCTGCGAATTGACCGAAGACGTGTGGCGGGACGGTTTCGGCATTTTCCCACTCGAAGGCGTGGTCGGTTAGGTGCTTCTGGATGAACGGCCGTATTGTGGCTTGCCATTTGCGATGGGACTCTGTGTAGTACGGCGACGGCACGCCCATGAGCCAGCTGGGCTCTGAGAAGGGGATTGGCACTTCTGCCGCGGCCTGCTTCGTCGCCATTCTTTCTGGTCGGTGGTCAGTGCGACGATGGTATTGCGAAGACGGGAACCGACAAATGGAGTGGTTGGGCGCATTTGAGGATAGAGAGAAAAATAACCAAAAAGAAAGCAGAGCAGATTGATGATCGCGACTTGAATACGGTCGTAGTTATACGGCATACGGAATCACTACCACCATTTTCGTATTAGTTTGGGAATCGCTGACCTGATTGCCGTGAGGGGAATCGAGCACGAGCCGAGGTACCGAGCGTTTGTCGGCGCTGAAAGGATCTCCAACCATCGATCACAGTATGCACCATGACCTTACCAGGACCGCACGCTTGCGAAAAGGAGTTGGGCTGCATATTGGCTTTTTGTGGCATGCCGATCAATAGCACCCAAACGGGGAATTGACACGGCTAGATTAAACTTGACGATCGAAGCACAAATATTGACTCGGGTATCCAGGGACGCGTACCTGTGTAGCATCCACCTTCAGGAAGTCCTCCAGGCGATCACCGCCGACCGAAGGGCAAGCGCAGGCAGCCACACAACAAGACTGTCACCATGAAGATTGTTTTTCGGGTACTGGGCTCTGATCAAATGTTTCTTGTCAATATTCCTCTATAGTTTAACTAATACCTTCTATCCAGATGTTAAAATCCCGTGTTCAATCCGTACCCTGTTCAGACCCGTCCTAACCCAACGCCGACGCTCCAAAATGCAAAAGAGCACAAAGCCTGATCCGAAAGCCAAGAAACAGCATCCAAGAAAGATCATCCAAAATCCCCCCTGGAAGCAACCACTACGCTTACCTCCCGACCACCAGACAACCCAGCACTAAGGCTCTCCAGCCCAACAGGCAGGCGGGGGTCCATCATCATCAACCCCAAGGCGTCAACTCCCCCCTAAAAGGCCTCTGCAACCCACCACCGCCCAACTTCCCATCCCTCACCCTCCACACCCCCTTAGTCCGCTCATGACAAAGCTCCCAATCCGTCCCCTCCGACAACCGATGGAACACCTCATGATCATCCCCCCTCAAACTCTCAAACAGCAACGGCTCCCACGCGTCCCCCTTCCTCGCCTCCTCAGCCCTCATCCGCCTCTGCGCCTGCTCAAGCTTCGTCTTCTCCGCGACCGCGACCCGCGAGTCCCCGCCGTGCCCTAACCCCGCAATGACGCCGTCCCACGCCCTTCGCGACTCCCAGGGATCCATCTGCTCCACAGCCGGCAGCTCCATCCTCGCCGGCCCGTTCTCCGCCGCGTCGATCTCGTACGTCTCGATCACCTTTCCGGACTTCCCATCCCTCACCGTCCACCCGCCCTCGCTCCAGCACCCCGCCGTCCTGTACAGCGTGGTCTTGGGGTCCGACTTGTGGAACGTCCGGGCCTCGAACGAGTTCTTCTTCCCCCTCAGCACGCCGGCGCCCGTGAACCTCAGCTCGGACACGTAGCCCGAGCTGCCGACGATGTGGTAGGTGCCCGTGATCTCGGGGTACAGACACGCCGAGAGGAAGCCGCGCACCTTGACGTCGGGAAGGGGGATCAGGTGGTCCTCCCCGCCGAATGCGTCGATGTGCAGGACCGCGTGCCCGACCTGCCGGATGTGCACGTTGCCGTTGAAGGTCATCTCGACGCGGGCGTAGCCGTCGGCGCGGATGCCGTGGTCGGGCGCTGAGATGTGCATGGCTGTGATAGGCGGGTGGTGGCTGACCTGCTCGGCGACCAGCTGCGTCTTCGTCGTTTCCGTCCTCTTCTTTTTCTCATCGTTGGCATCGCACTCCGCGGTGGACTCCTCTGTCCAGTTGGCGAGGAAGAGCTCCCCCAAGAAAGCATTCAGGGGCTTTTTGATGCTCACACCAGGCGCACCCGCCACGTACAGCTGCGAGCGCAGCGCGGCCAGCACGAGCTTAAGGACCAGCAACGCGCGCTTCTGGGGGTCGGCTTCCAGCGCGGGAGCGGCGAAGATTCTGGGCCGCTGGGCCCAGCAGTGGCCTACCTCTACCACGGACGATGGCGCGAGGAATGATGTCGGCGCCGTCACGTTGGAGAGGTCGCCTTTCACCGAGGAGAGGAACTAATCACACATTATTTGTGGTCGGTTAGCGCCGTGATTGGAAGAGAAATGGGTAAATACACGCCTCAGAATAGGGGTGGCCAAGCCAATCACAGTCGGCGGTTAGGTGAGAGAAAGGGGTAATTTTTCGGCGCTTCACCAGACAAGAGCTTTCAGCTGGCTGCACCTGTTCTGGCTCGCTGGCTGGCGCTGACCTGACCTGACTGACCCCTCATGCCAAGAATTCTTGAAAGCTGTGAGTGGGGGAAAAGCAACTGCATTGCGAGAGGCGACTTACACTGACGAGATCCCCGATACAGGAGGCCATTGATTTGGTGGCATCCATTATTACTGCTCCTGCTGGCCGTGCCTTTATTTAGGTATTGTTCTTCTATCGTCCGACCGAGTTTCGACTCACTTCGCCCCTCTACCAATCTTTCCTTCAAAAACGAATATAAGAAAAAAACAGGACAACAAACAGGGCACACGGTGGGCGGGCAGGCTGGCAGGCAGCGGCTGGCTGGGCCTTTTTAAAAAGGGGACTCTAACAGCCCTGAAAAGATTGGATGAGCTGAAGAGCTGCCCAGAGTGAATGCCGGCCGGCCACAGCGTTGGTCGTGCTTCACAACCGTTTCAGCTTTTTGGGGCTAGGAGTCGTGGCGGCGGGTGCCGTTGCTTTGGATTTGTGTGGCGGCGATTGGAGGAGCAATTTGGAGCGGTCCTGTAAATCGGCCAACCGCGCCAGGCAAACACCGAACGAAATTGACTGATGATTATGAAAGGAGCAGACGAAAGAACAGAAGAGATTGAAAGAAACAACCAAAAAATAGACTAGGGAGTCTAATGTTTTTTTTCATGATGAGGGAGAGGGGAGTCCGGAGGGAGGGGAGGAGGTCCTTATTTTATCGACCGTTGCGTCTTTGCTTCTTTGAATCGGGTTTCCTCGTTTGCTGCTTTGGCCTTCATGTGATTGTTGGACATCAACCCCCTTCAGACACAGCCATGTTAACATTTGAAAGTCATTCAACGAGTCAGGACGGTCGGTTCCACCGCGATTGCCGCCCTGTCCTCAACGGCTTTTTCAGATTCACCGCTCTGTGGCTGGTATCTAGCGCCATCCCGTAACTTGCTCGTCAACGGTCAGTAGCACCGTTAGTCGGAACCTGGAATAGTCAGACGGATGGATAGGTCCCTAGGTGCCTCGTGAACATGCCACTAGTACCTAGTGGAGGCTAGCGAGTGAGGCTTTCTTCCATCTGGATGTGTGCAGCAGGCCTTATCTTCTCGATAGAGTGACGACGACGGGACACAAGGGAGCTGAGGTATGGCCGTCCTCATCAATCTCCACCAAAACCGGTCCGGCACCTCTCGCATCCGGGCCTGGGTGATGAGAATGCCGCGTGCGCATGCTGCAACCCGTGGACGCTGCGCCACGACACGGGGGATCAGTGCCCCGAAATGGATGATTGCACGGCGCCGTTTTGTTCCTTTCCCGACGGCACAATTGATTCACAGCACGGAAAACTCTTTCGGTTTCCCCTTTTACCACGTCACCGAAAGATATACACCAGGCAGAGTCAATTCTTTCTTTCACCCCTCAATTCTTTGTTGTCCATTTTTATTCTTTGCCTCCTTTGTGATGATGCGCTTGCGTGTCATTTGCTGGATGTAGGGCTGATGGTTGCTCCAAATGCTCAAGCTCAGCCAATCGTGGCTGGTTAGCGCAACGAAGATGAGGCGGAAAGGAGCGGCCCATTCGCGCGACCTGGCCTTCGTCGTCATCCCTGCTTCGATCCCATCCCATGGTCCACGTTCGGCTCCCACGGCATGCACGCAACACGCACGCAAACGGCGCAGGTAGATTCACGTCAGTTCTGGTGTGGGAGAAGTTGTCAAAAAAGTAAAATGCTTCGTCGTAGAAGCTGCTTTCTTCTCGAGATTCATGTCCGAGTAAAAAAAGCAAAGCGAACGTAAGAAGTGAAGGGTGAAGCGAACGTGGTGGTGTGGGTAAATATTTACACAATAGAATGGTACATATGGTACGTTTGGTTTATATCCTCTTTTTTTTGTGTTTGTTCCCCGGATGCAGTCCCCAACGCCATGCCAGCCAGCCAGAACCAAAATGCTCATGAGAGGATGGAATGAAAAAAGTGATGCAGGGGAAAGGGTCGGAGGGGAAAAGGCAGCGCGCAGATGTCGCATCACCCTCGAGAAAAAGAAGTGATGATTGCCTGACCTGAAGAGAATGGTGGCCGACCTGGCCACCTAAGCTTTGCCCCCTACCGTTATTTTCCAAGTGGAAAAACGGCCAAAGAATAGTCGAGGGCGAGAGAAGGGAAAAGATGATTGGTTTTGTTTGGTTGGGGAGATAAGACAAGAAGGTGGTAGGGGAAGCTGCGTGGCTGCGTGGCTTCCTTAGAACGGCTTCTGGCCGACGCTGTGGGTAAGGAAAAGGTCGAGTCAGATATCGCGGCTTGTGAGGGATGGGCTTGAGATGAAAACTTGGGGACGGAGGGGGGAAAGGATCACGGCGCGGTGGGGAGAAGAATAGGAACTTACACGTTGCCGGCAGGGGCGTACCGGGCCACGACGTACACTCCACCGTTGGAGTCGGAGGCGGCCGCGACGCCAACGGCGGTGGTCGACTTCCACACGACCTGGGCTGTGAGCAGGAAAAGAAGGCGGATAGGTCAGCCTGGTGCTCATTGTCCTCTCACGAGGTACACGCTTCTTCAAGAAAAGGACGAAGGATGTCGTCAAGACACTTACTGTAGTGACCGTAGCCGGAGAAGTCGCCCTCGCCAATGGCCTCGCCGTGGTAAACGCTCTTCTCGGAGATCCAGGCGTTGGAGCCGATCAGGAGCGGCGTGTCGGCGCTGTTGCTCTGCCAGAAGAGGTTCTCGCCGGCGCCGCTGCGCTCGCTGCCGTCAGAGTGCTGCAGGCTGCCGACCGAGGTGAGGTGCTGGGCCCATTGCAGAGCCTCGGCCGCGAGGGCGTCGTCCCAGACCAGGGCCGGGACGCCGACCTCAGCGCGGGCGGCGTTGTGGGCGGCGAGTGCCTGCTGGGCGTCGCTGCTCGGGCCGGAGTTGCCGGGAGCGGCGGTGGTGGCCGGGGGCGCGGCGGGCTTGGTGGTCGGGGCGGGCTTGACGGGGGCGGCGGTCGTGGTGGGCTCGACGGCGTCAGGCGTCACGACGGTGGTGCCGGGAGCACGCTGGCCCTGGTCGACGACCACGACGGTGGTCTCGACGACCACGACGTTGCCGTCGTCGGCGGGCTCGGTGCTCGAGGGGCGCTGGGTGGTCACGGTCGAGGTCGCGTCAACGGTCACCGTCTGGAAGGTGGTCGGCAGGATATCCGTGGAGCAGTCCTTGCCCTTGCCCTTGCCCTTCCCCCGGTGCCGACCCCGGCCGCGCTTGCCCTTGCCGTTGCCGCCGGAGCCGTTGCCGGAGCCGTCGTGGGCCTCGATGACGCTGGCGGCCATCAGGGCCAGGGTAAAAATCTTGGCGATGGAGAACTGCATGTTGTCGACTGATAATGTGAACGTATGGAGCGTAGGTAGTAGTAGAAAGAAAAAAACGAAAACTGAAATAGCCTTCGTAAAGGTCTTCTTAGAGGTCGGATATGAAGGAAAGTGGGTTGGACTATTGGAGTCTTGTCTAGAAGAATCGGAAATCTGCTTTTGATGGGGAGATCTTGATCGAAGCGTCGAGCCACGGGAAGGGAGGAAGACAAAAAGTCCTGCGCTCTGCGCGTTCGTATGACAAAAGAGTGTTTCTGCGACAAAGGAATGAATGGCAGTTGGGGTGAGGAGAGGAAAGAGAGGAGGAGGAGGGTCGTGAATAACGCCTAGGTGTGGAGGAGTACCTAGTCATCTTATACAGAGTGTCGAGTCACCACCCATCCCAAGTATCCGCTTGCCAGCAGGGCAGGGCGGGACAGGCTGGCTGGCTGCACTGCTACTCCTCCTTGCAGACGCAGATTGCAACCACCCCCCAGCTGGCCGTGCCCCAGCCCGAGAGTGCCAGGCTCTCAGCTCGACGAACCAATGGAACCTGATGAGGGCATTCTTTTTGCCTCCTCTCGAGCACCCGCCGGTAGTTCGGGTCGCTTCGCGCTAGGCCCAACCGCCAAGCTGACCGTGTGTGCTGGCGATTCCCGGCTTGCATCCTGTCTTCACGCCTTGCCTGGAAAACACCCTGGCCATGCAGGGAAGTTGGGAAGTTAGGAGGGGGAGTCGAAGGGGCGGAAGCTAGGCGAGCTAGGGACTCCAATTTGGGGCGTCTTCGCGGCCATCATTTGAAGGACGATGTCACATTCCCCTCCACGTTTCACGGTGATGACTTTGATCTCGGGGTGGGCTCATGCAGGGGAGGCGGCACTGGAAGGACTTGAGGACTTGGCCGGCCAGGCACGGAGGGCGCCTTGGGGTGGAGCTGGACCCAATCGCCGGCCGTCATCCCATCCCCCGATTCCACCCTTCCCTGCTGCTCTTGTTGTTCCCCCGGTAGCTTAGTCCTTGCCTAGTTCGTCCGAAGTGTGTCTTGAGTTTCTGTCTCTAGCCTGACCCCTTGATTCGGTAGGTCAAATTGTTTCTACACCCGCTTATCTGCCTGGAAGTGATGAAGAGAAAATTCCAGAATGAAAGTCAGCGGGGAATTGGTTCGTTTATTTCATTATAGCAGAGGACCGCCATGGAACAAGAACAAAATTTGTTTACAGAAGAAAATATGTGTTGTTGCGCTGGAGACAAGGCCAAACGGGGTCCCTTTTGGTGACCTTATTTCCCAAGCTGTTTCACCACACAAGCGGTTTGTCCAGATCTCTCAGGGGCACGGCAAGGGGGTTGGACAGGGGCTGCCCCTCTTTGAGACAGCTGAGCTTGGCGGGGTTAAGGTCGGCCGCCCTGGCGCTGGCGGTGGGTGCCTGTTGAGGGATAAAACGGAACGGAACAACGAAGTCCTTCCTTTGTGGGGTTAGTTCCCAGCATTTTTTTTTTTTTTTAGCGGCTGACGGTCACACCGAATGCTGCTGTTGTGGTGCAATTGCAGACAAGAAAAGAAAGAGAGAGAAAAAAGCCCCCAACTTCCCGAAGTTGGAGTTTGCTTCCTTCCTACTGTGTAATTCCTCACCCGTCGTCGATCCATCCCGTCCGTGTGTGTGTGTGTGTGCGTTTAATTCCGTGCGTTTGCTGTACCATCGAGGCGAGGATTCCGGCAAGGAAAAGGAGTCTACGGAAAGTTCCTCCAGTCTTCTTTCGAGCTGACGCTATTCCTGGTTTCCTGGTCCCCCCCTTCCTCCCCTCGAATGTTCGAACCCTTGCCTGGTGGAAAATGACGGGGAGGCGGCGGGGAGAAATTATCGCATGGCCAGTGGCACTTTCCAAAGAACAAAACATGAAGGCACCAGGGCCCCATCATCGGGCGTGTGGGTGATTACGTACGGGCCTAACGGCTGGGGCATGGATAGGGGACGCCCACCTAAAGCAAACAAGCAAGGTGCTTCCAAACTGTTGTTATTTTGCGTCAATTATTTGATGCCCACCACCACGGTGCTTTCTCAACGGATGAGTGGTAGGGTGGGATTTGATGATCGATCTGATGTGACTAGATTGCCTCCCTCTTACTTTTTTTTTTGTGCCTGGAAATGTATGTGAGCGTGACGTGGAAGCGACGCGAAGCAGGCTCCTCTTCGTCCTGCAGGAACCGAAATAAAAAAGGGGGGAAGTCAATATCGCCGGCGGGGTTTCTTGTCGTGCCCCATCCCATCTTGGCTCCCGCACGTCGACCACCAACTGTCGTCTGTTCTCCTTCCACCAAATACCGGACGGTTGCATCCTTTGAATATTTGGATTCCTGGTTGACGAGAGAAGCTAAGGTCTTTCTATTCCAGACCTTTCTAACGCCGTAGAACTGTGCAGTACATAATAGATCCTCCTTCCCGAGAGGGTGGCCGATCTCCGGTCGCCAGGCACCAAGAGTCAAGCGACTTTTACCTACCTAGAGTCAAGATTCAGCCAGAAAAATGGTTGGTCTCGGGAGAAAAGATTTCGTTTGGATTTGCTCTTTTGAGCCCTAGCTTCTTGCTCGGGGCGGCTGTTGGGAGACCCAGCTGAGTGAGAAGTTGTGCCGTGCATAACAGGCACATACATGGCGCTTCTTCGATCGGCAGTCACGCCGAGACAACCACCCCCCTCCCTCACCAACTCACTACATAAGGTACGACGTTGGTTGCTGACTTGGACACTTTCTTTTCTTGTATTTCTCTCCCCTCTGGTCTGGAAAAGTATGCCCAGAGCGAAGAGGCGTTGGTCCTGACATCTCCCATCGTGAAACAGTGTGCGTGCACAGCTGGCTGCCCGACCACATGTCGCGCGTCCATTGCACGGGAAGAGGACAGCGCCAGCCGCTCCTTCCCAAACCGGCCCTTCATAACGGCTGGACAAATGGAAAACGCCACACACGTGATGTGCCCGGAAGATTGGCTGTGTCTTGTCCCCCACCTCATTTACCGGAACCCCGCGCTGTCCGGAAGTTACACGGCGGCACGGAAAACCCGAGGAATGGTTCAGGGACGGAGGATGAGGGAGGGAGGATCGAAGCTTAATATCCCATGGATCTCAGCCCAAGCTGGGCACACTGAGACAAGCCGGTCTGTGTGGTGGAATACACGATTCTGTCCATGGCTGATGATGGGTCGCGTCAAAGCAGAATACACGTACTCCTCCGTCCCCCTCATTGTGGACGGGTGGTAGGAGTAATTTGATTCCGATTCCAAATTCGTCGCTAACACACGAGCACGTTCTTACAATCGCACACCGCCACAGTCAGAGGGAGTTGGTGCTGGCGCAATGGATGGTTGGACGGAATTGCTCAGGTCTAGTCTCAAACTGCCGGCCCACCACCCTGCTCCAACAACTCCAGCACCATCATCAGCACGGCGACTTTGTCCGACCGTCATCGTCATTTAGTCGCAAAGCTCAGATTCCGATAGTGTGAGAGCGAAGCGAGCCACCTTCTCGGTACTATGGTGCAGAATCGGACTGCCCGCCCGCCCATTCAAGCCACATGCAGCAGCCCAGAAGCTGTGGCGGAAGATTCCAGTCCAGACGACCTGATCGTTGGCCCGGCCCACGGCCAGTTATGACTCCCGCTCCGTCATCCCTGCTCTCCCGTCCGTCGATTGGTGCAACAAAGGCACCTGGCCGTCCCAGGTCGGGCTGGACGGCCTCGGAGCCCCGTCTTCGCTAGGCAGTCGAAGAGAGAGCGGCCATCCCCGGCGGCCCACAACTTCACACGTGGCCGGGGGGGACTGTTGATCAATATTCATTTTTGTGATAGAGCCAGCCATCGCTTCGAAGCTAGAGAGTGTGGCACAGTCTGGCCACACCCTTCTCCCGCGTTTCACGGCGAGGCGAGGTTCTTCTCAGGTCGTCGAGACAGGTTATCGTCATCCCACCCGGCGTATGACAAGCCCCTTTCCACTGGTTTGCTCCCGGGCCCTTTCCCAGCCTGCCTGTGCCTGGCCGCGAGCCAGGCCAGCCCTCTCCGACCCCAGACCTTTTCTCGCCTCCAGTTTATTTCTGCTCCCCAGTCTTTCGGGTCCTGGGAATTGGTTGGACGCGGGGAACTGGACCTGAGACCGTCACTTCCGCTGGGCTGGACTGAACCAGATCATCAGTCCTCTAAATAGACCCCGGGTACCTTTCTTCAATTCTCGAACCTGTCACTACTCATTCTCCCAGCGGCCACCTCCCTCCACGCCGTCTCCGGCGGCCGCCCTCCTGTGGCATTCTCGGCAATTGCATCTCGCATCTCGCCGACAGTGCACACACGCGCGCGGCACAGACATGATCGGATGCTTCGGGATGGATTTCTGCCAAGCAAAAGATATCGCGGCCTCGCAGACCCCGACCTTGGGGGAGGCGCTACCTGGTCCCTACGTACCAAACCCACCTACCTATTTATTGAACAGCGCACCCTGGGCCCGTCGAGGGACCACGAGGAATAGTCGAGAGGCTACAGGTCACACCTCCGAAGGAGTCACTTTGCTTACTTTCTATTTTGGCTACCTATTTCAGTCAGATCTGCTTTTGCAGTGCGAGCAGTCTTGCGCCTCTTGTCTACCCTGACTCCCCATTCGTGCATCACCGCACGGGAAATTCTTGAGCCTGTAGTCGTCTTGACTGCTGCACCCTGCGCTCTCTCTGCCTGTCCGCTCGCAAGGCTTTAGCCCCAATGGATATGCTAGCTTCTCCTTTCTAACTACTTCGGCTCCGTCGCGTTCGCGAGCATTTCCAGCCTGCTCTGACTGCGCCGTCTCTCCACGCCTCACCTACCTAGCGCTCATCAGCCTGGCATGCATGCTCAAAGCTTGAACCCCCTGGGTTGGCCGCGCGGCCGTCTGTCGTCTGTCGTGATAGGCAGTTGAGAAGACCAGTGCAGTCGCTGGCGCTCGATTGTCCTACCTGAAGTCGGTAGGGGGGAAGGCGAGCCCATATTTGAGGCCGTGGAAGTGCATCTCCTTGCACATTTGGCAGCTGAAGCCTGGTCGGTGGCAGCCAGTGGTAGCCACCGACAGCTTCACCGTCCACTTGTCGCGCTGGCGGTGGTGTTTTAGAATGAGGCGTAAAGCTACGTGCGTTTTCTTTCCTTCTCGAGCTAAGATCATGAACATCAACAGAACGGATAAGGCATGGTTTCGAAGACCACTAGGATTCCTTGTAGCACCTACCTAAATGGTCCCTTTCCGTCATACCTTCGGGTGATCTATATTTTTAATAGATCCCCGAGGTTTGCGTATTTTCCAAGTTGGATCGGTGCAGAGGTTGCGATCGTGCGGCTCATCCGGCCAACAGCCGAAAAATGCTAGGTCATTATGAACCCGTGTCTGGAATTGATGAACTCGCTCTCCGCTCTGCACAGCGATTGGCTCTACATACGTCCAAGATGATGGGCCTCTCTCCCGCCTCTAGCAGCCGAGATTCACGGCCCGGCCCGCCGGATAATCGCAAGCCGCTCCGGGTCGATCTATCCCCACACCATCGGTTCATCCGCAGGCTCTCTCGCACATGCCCGCTCGTGGAAGCGCGTCCTCGACGGCGGCTGTTACTCCCTCACGAACAGCTGGAACAGCAGCGCAAAGCCGTCAATCTGCCTCGCCATAGCCCGGTGCATCCCAACCCAGTGCGCACATGCTGCCAGCACTCCATACACACCCTTCACATCGATGGTTGATCCCCGTCACGCCATCCTGGAGCGAGCTAGTAGTGACTTGCCCGCCCACTCGACTGCTAACTCGACGACCACTCCACAGCGCGCCGTATCCCAATCACGGCCTGTAAACCCAACCCTCTCCCTCCTCCTTACCCTGATCCCCTGGAGCGATGCTTGGGCTTCTGTTCCGGCGGTTGAGCCACCAGTATTGCACGTTCGCAACCACCGAGGCGACCAAAGCAAGGGACACAAGGGCGAGGATTGCGGTCCATCCCGTGCGGTAAAGAGGCCCGTCGTCCTGCTGGAACAGCTGGCTGCCGATGATGCCCGCCGCGTTGGCCGACATGATCACGATTGCCATAGTGACAGATCGCTCGCCGGCTGATTTGGCGTTGAGTGCCATCCAGGAGCTGTTAACGGGGTCTAAGGGGTGGGTTAGAAGGATTTCTAGTTAGCGAGCTGCACTGCTACACGTCGAGTCTAATCTGATAAAAGGTCGTGTAAACTGAACATACGCCAGTTGCTGGCAAAAGCGATGCCAAGCGTCAGAAATGCGAATCTAAGATTCGCGTCTGTCGAAGTTATGAGGAGTCGATTGGCCAGCGTGAATCCCCAAAATATGAGAAAGCCCAGAAACACCATCGGACCTCTTCGGCCGAGCTTGTCGGCTATCATGCCCCAGGCAATGTTCGTGAAGAGCAGGATCCAGGCCCCTATCGACGTCATGGCGTTCGACTTGAGCCTGTCGAAGCCGAACGAGTTGACGAGCGTCGGGGCGTAGGATCCCAGGGTTTGGGATGGGGCGATGCCGGCGATTGTGAAGATAACGTGTGGGATGAGTCGCCAGTTCGTAATCTGTTGGGATGTTAGGCGATCCTTCTGATGTTGTAGATGAATGAATCGAATGAAAAAAGGGGGACAAGTAGATACTATAGGCGAAGGGCACGAACTGTTTGCTTGAACTCCTGCCAGCTGACATGAGTCTTGGTATGAATCTTGGAAGGGTCGTCTAGCAAGACTCGTCTGACCAGGATCCGAGTCTCCTCAGGGGTGAAGTATCGGAAGCCAGTGAGGGAAACCGGCGTGTCTACCGACCTCGGGAACAGCGTGACGAACACAATACCAACGATGACGGTGAAGATTCCTTCGATCTGTGGCGCCAGGGCAGATGAGCAAAGAGTCGACGATAGCTATATCAGAATACCGAAGAGTGTAAGCTATCTCACCAAGAAAAGCCACTGCCAGCCTGCTAGGCCAGCAACCCCTCGCATGTGGAGTCTGGAGGAAGGAAGAGCTCGAAGTCAGCTCGACGTTTCTAAAAAGTCATCAGTCAGGGCGAGCTGCCGACTCACATCCCGTAGGCGATGAGCCCACTCGAAGCACCAGCAGACATGTTGCCAATGAAGAACCAAGAGAAGCGTTTGCTAGTCTCGTCCCGCTTGTACCACCGGGTAATGGTGTATAGACCGGCGGGGATGAAACCTGCTTCGCATAGTCTAGAAGGGCAGACTCGTCAGTGAGATATCGCTCATCACTAATAGCAATGAGTGAGACCCGGCATCTATACCCAAGAAGAAGCCTAGTGGCGAGAAATGGGCCGAGTCCCTTTTGGAAAGCCTGGAACGTTGCCACGAGGCCCCATGCGAGGATCTGCGAGCCGATCCAGATCGTCGGGCCGAGACGGTAGAGGATGAGGTTGCTTGGGATCTGGAATGAAGATACGATGTGGTGAGCTTAGACAAGGTCGGTGAAGATTTCAAGTTACTGATGTTGAAGAAACTCATCGACTCACCTCAAGGATCACGATGCCGGCGGACAGGAGTTGCTGTCCGATGTTGAACTGGTTCTGCGTGATGCCGACGTCGTGGAAGAAAAAATCCGTCAAGGCGTTGCCGCTAATCCGCACGTAGAGTGAAATTTGTGGTTAGTGAGTGATGCTGCGGACCGGTATCGTCTGTCGCCTAGGGCAGCTTACATGTTGCCCCTGTCGAGCTGGAGGGCGAAGAAGCCAAGCATCAAGAGCGGCATCACGATCCGATCGATCCTGCCGTCCAGTATTTCAGTCAGCTTCTCTCCATGTCGTTGACCACCTTGGGCACGGGGAAGAGGGGATTATGGATGCTATTCATGGACGGGAGTGCCTAGGTACTTTCGAACAAGTCTCCTCTCCTCCTCATCCGTCCAGTCCCGCTCCACGTTCTCTCCATCGCTCGAGCTCTCCTGGCTCCCAGCAAAGATCCCCGTGACGTTCTTTTCATCCATATCAGCAAGTCAGATAGGTAGGTAGTCAAGAGAGATATATTCTTGGTAAGAAGAATCGGCTGGCGGGGGTTTGGCTGGGTAGGTAGGTGTCGTAGATCCTCACTCACAGAGCGGACACGCCTGGACTTTTTATCCGCATCATGGGTGAGCACCAAACCCCCGGAACCAAGGACCTCCACCCCCTCCCGCTGCAACCTGTGCCATCCATATATCGGCCCCTGCAAGGGCGACTGCATCCCATCACACCATGGTGGCAGGGATGAGTGAGTGGCTCCCGGAGACCGGCTGTCGAGACAGGACCGCCAAGTTCCCTATCTACTGCCCATGCCTCTCATCTACTTATCAGCGCAGCAAAGTCCCCGCTCTAGACGACATCGACGAAGAATTTCTGAGGGTCCGCCCCGATCATCATGCCGGATCTCGGGAACCATTTTCCTCTTCCGGACCGAAGGGTGGTGACGTTCTCGCGCTAGCGCGGGGTCGCCATCCGACGACGCGCTCACGCCATCGAACCGACGACCTCAATACCGCCCTGAGTCCCACCTGACTACTAGTATCACACAGCGCCCACAAAATGTTTGGTAGACACTTTGCTGTCGCATGCATCACCATCCACTTCCCTATCGGCCAGGGACGGAAAGAAACCGATTGAGAAAATTGAACAAATAAGTCTTTCTTGTAACACTAAGGTACCTGTGTAAGTGGGTTGGTAGGAACCTGCCTAGGTACCTAACTACCTACTTGCCTACCTACCTAGGTAGCCTAAGGTAAGGAGAGTTAAGCTATCTCGGCCGATGTTCCGATGGCATTGAGCCTCATGGTAACCGACCTGCCACCTCACTGCCTCTAGCAGAGCCTATCGTTCGCGTAATACGTGCAGCCGTCCCACATTTTTGCTGTGCCTCCCGTGCCCTGAGAAACAGGCAGAAAAGCAAGGAGGATCCCCCAATGTTGCATGCGAGCCTCATCAAATTCGTGCCCTACCAGTATTGCTGCACATTTTGCCAATGCTGGTACGACGAAACAAGCGCCCTCGCGGCTCTTTAAGTCTATAAATATGCACATGCGGGTGCCGACGGTAGGCGGATTCGACGGTCTATTGGCAATTCCGGGCCCCCAAGAGAATGCGCGGCACATGGCACACGGCACAGCATGCGATGGTACTTGTCGGCAGCCAGCTGAGGATCTTAGGGGCTTCAGATACTACACTCAGTTTTGCGATTGCATCGCCCCAAGATTCCTCCCGTGAATGAATACCTACCTAGGTAGGCCGTCCTCTCCTAGGTCCAGCTCGCATGCATCTTTTATCATTCCAACATTCTACTACAAGATTGCTTTACAGGTCTAAACGGCTCATGTCCAGCAAGAGCACGCAGAACATCCCAGAAAGGGGGCTCCAAAGTCCACGGCTCGAAAAAGGAGCGGGTTTGGCCCCCACAGCCTTACGGCGCAAACCCAAAATCCCTACCTTACCTACCTACCGAGCACCAGTGTCCGAGTCCGCACAATGGATCCGTTTTCCATTACGCTTGCCATCACATCCCTGGTGGGAGCGTGCGGTGCTGCCTGCGTGACGATCAGGACGCTTCATGAAGGTTCAAACATCGTCGATGAGAGGCTCAGGAGCCTCCTCAGGGAAGTCGAGGGCTTCACGCTCGTACTGTCCGACATGAAGATCACGGTCGAAGACCGGCGATCAGGGAACCCTGTGCACAGCACTGGCCACATCGGCAACCACTGGCAGAGCCTCACTGTCTGCATCGACGATGGGAGGAATACCCTTGAGCGACTCCAGCTCGTGCTCGAAAATGTCCGACGGAGCGCCAGGATTCTCGACGCGCCCCGAAAGCATCTCCGACTCAGGCTTGCCTACGAAGAGATCACCATGTACCGGGAGAGGATTCGGTTTTGCCGGGACACCATTCAATTATCCATGCAGACCGTCATCATGTATGACCAGGCCTCCTTGAGCCAGTCCGCTCACTCGATCAACCCACGACTGGACGCCCTGACAGATTCGATCCGGGGGCTAGCCACCTCCGTGAACGAACGGATAGAGTCACTGCAGAACACGGTGCGGTCTGCCGCGCGACAGGAGGAGCTACGAAGCCTCCGAAATCAGAGGAACTGCCTCCAGACGGCAGCCGAGGTCGTGTCTTCGGCGTCCTCCTCTCTCGGCCCGGAGGAAGAAAACTTCACCATGACCCGATCAGACTTCGGGGACGTCTTCCCGGCTCTTCCGAATGAGGTCATGCGTAGATGGATGCGGGAGACCCCACCATCCGCGGCCGCATCGGTCAACGGGACATCTGTCGCGGGCCGGCCCGGCCCCCGTCGTGCTCGGGCGGCGGCGACTTCGACCGACGCCGTCGACAACGCCGATGGCATCGACGACAACGACGACCAGCACTCAGACTGGAGCGGCGTGATCGAGTCCGAAATCGTCCAAATCCAGCTGGAAGAGGGCAAGAAGCTGTTGCTGGAGGGCAACCCGAGCGAGGCCGAGAACCGACTCAAGTTCAGTCAGCAGAGACTGAAGACGAAGAAATCCCGCTTCCTCCGCGCTGAGCTCCGCCTCGAGGTCCTCGAGGAGCTGCTCGACGCGTACTTGCGGCAGCAAAAATGGGAGGACGCAAAGGAGGTGATCCTCGAGAAGCTGGAGATCCTCTCCCGCTCCACGTCGTCCGAGAATACCCACCAACACCTCATCGGCACGCTCAGCCTTGCCGAGATACTCCTGGAGCTGGGGGACACGGTCGGGGCGCGGCTCCACGCCATGAAGTGCCTCAAAGAGTACAGGCGGCTGGGGGAAGGCGGGCGTCCTGGGCAGATGGACGCCCTAGGCGTCATGATATCCATTTGCCAGGCCGAAGACCCGGAGTCGTATGAGGCCCGCGCTTACGACTCTCTGCTCAAAAGGATTGCCCCTGAACCCTCGCCGCCGCCCTCGACTCAGAATCCCAGAAGCCCCGTGCAGAGCCGCCTCGGATCTCATCAACCCCAGGAGCTCCGGGATCCGGGGGGTTGTGCTATTGGTATTTCGTGGCCCGATGAAAAGCATTCTACCACTGCTAGTGCTGCTGGATACCGTCCCGGCCAGCAGCCCGCCGCCTCGAGGGATAATGTGGAGCCAATATTCCGGAGGAGGGAGTCACCGATGGTATTTACGTGGCTCTCTGAAGCGCGGCAGAGGCGTCAGTGGCCTCCGCGCGACGACAACGGACCATTTGAACTTGAGGGTTCTTCTCGTCAGCCAGTCGAGCTCGACGCCACCCACAGCGACCTGCCGATGTACGAGGTCGAGGAGGGGCGTGAGTCCCCCGTGCAGCTACAGCGGCCCGTACGGCGAGAGCACACTGCTAGGCCACAGTCACACTCGCGATCTCGACGCCCTGGGCGTCTTGCACGTTCACCCGCCGAGGGGGGGCATGGGCCTGATGCGAGGGATGCGCAGAAGGCATTCACCGAATTTCGGTTTCCATTTACAGATGCTGGCCCAAGCCGGCATCCGGTCAATACTGGTACTTCCAAGTCGCCAATCTCCCGAGATCCCGACCGGTTCGTGGGCGAGACGAAGAGCGAACCGGGTGCGCCAGTCCGGGCGATGCGCGATGCTCCCTCGACGCCGCTACCCCCGCTTCGGCAGCCGATCCCCTTAGTACATAGTCTGAACACAGGCTCTACTACTGCTTCTAGTCCCAGGAGCGCTCAGGGCTCGTCAGCCGATAGCGAAGAACCAACTTCGTCAACTGCCTCTAGTCTGGATCAAGCGACCAGCCAGAACCACTGGCGGCCCACGAACATGGGCGACTTAAGGTATCTGGCGGGACACATGGATGGGGCACCATCGGAATTGTCTGCAAATTGGTCGACAGCACGCCAGGACTCACATCAGTCTCAGTCAGGTCAGTCTCAGTCAGGTCAGTCTCAGTCAGGTCAGTCTCAGTCAGAAGAGGAATCAGCGCCGTCTCCTGGGCCAGGAGACGCACCGCTCCCCGGTGCAGCTCCGGTGCGCCGGGCCGTGCCTACTGGCTCATCAACGTCTTCGACGGGGCCGCCGGAAGAACGACTGAGGTTGCTCAGACGGTGGTTCTCCATCAGCCTACCCTCCCTCGACCTACCCACAAGGTTGTCAGTCTTAGTCCTTGGACGTGTCCAGTGTGGGAAGACGAGGCTGATAAAGCAAGTGTTGTTTATTTCTCATCCATCGTTCCCACGAGCGCCACATATTATTCACACGCACACACACACACACATACATACATACACACACACATACCCTGCCCCCCGTCTCTACTCATTCCTAGTCATCACTCATCCGTCCTTGAGACGAATAAAGAGGGACGTCGTCGCTAACTCGCCAGTCATTAATCGTGTCCGATTCAAGCCGCTGCGTCCGACCCGAGGAAGAGACTCCCAGCGCGTTGGTAAGGCTCTGGAACTTCTCTTTTTTTTAGACGTCAACGCATCCTTTTCAACACTTCTACTTGACTATAGCCTACATCAGCTCACTGTTTCTTGATACTAATAAATGTTTCCAGCTCGCTCCCACGAACCACCTTACTCCTTACACCAGGCTGGTCGACCAGCCGCACGCGGCCGAGCTTGTCCTCTGGGACACCCCCGGGGTGGGGGCGGAAGCTGATCGTGTGATGCTGCCGAAGGGGAAGCACGGCATTAAGGGTAACATACACTGTGTATTGCTGTGCTTTTCAGTCGCGCAGCCGGACGTGGTGGACAGCGTCAGTCTCGTAGGTCCAAGTATCCCTTCTCTTGGTTCGTCTTCCCAGGGTGCCTACTACCTGTACCTACCAGACACCATGTGGCGCTCGCTCCCGGCTCATACTGCGGGGGGGGTACCAGCGCCCATTCATCCATTCATTCATGCTCGGGGTACTGATATCGAGGGCGCACAACACTCTCCGACCCGTTCGTACCTACCCACTTACCCACCATAGTGGATGTATGACATCCAGAAAATCCTCCCAGGCCGCCCCGTCGTGCTGGCCGCACTCCAAACGGACCTCCGCTTGGACGACGTAACGCTCGGCTTGCTCGCTCTGCTGGGGGACCAGGTGTGCAGCATCAAGCAGGTAAGCTCTTTCTTTTCTTTTCCTTTGGGGTTCTTGCTGCTGCCGACTATTTAGACAAAAAAAACTACGTGTAGTACTAGTAGTATCACCAACCTGACCATTACCGACAAACTTACAAACCCACAAACCTACGTACCTTTCTATATACCTACCTGCCACACGCAGTTGGTTTGCAGCTGACAAAAAGACTCGTTACTGAGGGCCACGGCCGGGATATTTAGGGATATCGGCTGAGGGACAAAATCAGCGCAGCTGAGTACTGCGAGTGCTCAGCCAGCGACGGCACCGGCGTCGCAGACGTCTTGCAGGCGGTGACAAAACATGGGTTGGCATACAGGAGCTCTTCACCAGGTCGGAGTTGGTTAGGTCGGTGGGGTTTGGGGAGGGTAAGGGAGAGTGTGTGAGTAGTATCCGAGGGAGAGAGAGAGAGTAAGAGAGAGTTTGGCCTCCCCGTAACGCGTTAGATAACTTTGCCGAATAAAAGGAACCTAAAAGAAAATGAAAAAGGAAAGGGGATGGCCCTTTTGAGGCTACTAATTTGCAGTGACGGGGACGTCAAAACATACAGATTCTCGGGGCATGCCAGGTAGCTACCTACACTATCTTAGGAGGTAAGGCAGTAGAAGAATGATGCCTCCACCCCGGCTCTTCCAGTCCAAGGCATCAAAACTCGAATGCCCGTGAAAAGGTTTATAAACAGACCGACCGAGAACCATTCCGCGCCTTACCAGATACTCCAAGCTCTTTCATCAAGGACAAGACCTCGAAACAAGCGAGTTCACATAAACCTCAATGTTCGCATACCCCGAACTGCCCACAGTCATCGCATCCGACGCATCGTTGGGGTTCAGCCCATTCGCAGCCTCCCACGCATCCGGCATGCCATCCCCGTCCGAGTCCTTCAGCGCGGTCCCACCGGCGATGTAGCCGGGTCCGTTCATGGGCTCCGCCGTCTCGTCCGAGATCAGCTGGCCCAATTTGCCGTACGACCGCACCTCGGCCACGAGCCTCGCGTCGACGCGGTCCCTCGACGGGTAGTTCGAGCCCGCGTTGGTGAGGACCCACGCCAGGGCGTCCTCGGCGCTGAGCTCGTTCGTGGGCCCCGGGTAGGCGTAGGCCGAGGCCACGATGTCCATGCCGCCGTAGCAAGAGGCTTTGGCGCAGAGCTCGGTGCCGGAGAGGGTGCCGTCTTTGTCGGAGTCGTAGAGGTTACGGGAGACGTCTTGAGAAGGGAAATGTCAGTGAGGCACGAGCACCGGACGGATGAAAGGATTCGGGGGTGATTTACTTGCGAGATAGTGAGAAGGAGAGGGAGGGAGGAGAAGAAAGAAAAAGTAACGGGGGAAGGGAAATGGAAAGGGAAAGAAAGACTCACATCCATGGAAGTTCTCGTTGCCCCTGGTGAAGGCCGTCACGCTCGTCGAAGGTCCAGAGATGAAGTAGTTGTTGATGATGTTGGCGTAGCCCTGCCCCGCGCTGTCGCCGGCGATATAGCCGCCGCCGCCACCCCAGTTGTAGATAACCTAAACAAGGTAATTACAGACAGTTAGCCGCCCGCGCCACAGATACCACGGCTCTCTATGAAAAGACTCGGGAGGCAAGGATAGAAAAGAAGCCCACATTGTTCCGGAAGTCATTAACCCCCTTAACCTTCGGGTTCCGCGTCTTGTTGTCGACGTAAAGGTTCCGGAACAGGCTGACGCCCCCGTCGGTCTGCATCAGTCCGCCGCAGCTGTGCGTCTCGAGGCCCTGGGCGATGATGCTGTCCTGGATCGTGACGTTGTACACCTCGTTGCCGTTGATGGAGAAGGTCTCGTCGCGGCCCCACGAGACGCTCACGTGGTCGAAGATCATGTTGCGCCCGTCCGCGATCCCCGCCGCATCCTTGCCGCTGCTGCCGCCTTTCCCCATCCGCACCCTGAGGTACCGCGTGATCGAGTTGTGTGCGCCCGACCACGACATGCCGTCGCCGTAGACCGTGATGCCCTGGTAGTAGTTGGTAGTAAAGTAGCATGGCAGAGAGATGTCAGCTCGGATCAGCTCGGTCTTCTTTGTCGTCGCGTCGCATTCCTTCGTCGCTGCTGATGACTGACTGACTGATTGGGGGCTCGGAAGATGGTATACGTACCCCTCCTGGAGCGGTCTGGCCTGCGATGTAGACGTTGCTTGATACAACCACTCGCGATGTGATGTTGATGGTTCCTCCAACGTCGAAGACCACGATCCTGTTGGACTTGGACACGGCGTCCCTGAACGACCCTGTGCCGGAGTCACTGTGTAGACCATCTAGTCAGCAGGCATCTCCCCCCATTGCTCGAGCATGATCCAATGTGTACACGGCTTGGAAGTTTGGGTAGGATGCTTACGCTGAAGTTGTGACCTTGTACACGGAGCCCTTACGCCCTCCAGTCGACCATCTCCCGAAGCCCTCTGCGCATGGGAACGCCAGCTGCTGGGCTGCTGCTGCCGTGGCCCATGTTGATACTGCAAACAGTGACGACAGAAACAGCATTTTTATCGCAGAGGGGGACTGTGTGACTCGGCTTCACAGAAGACGGGTGAACCAGGCTGTAGGAGAGAGGGGGTGACACACGCTCCGTTTTTATGCGCCGTCCTGCTGTGATGTTTTTGGGTCCCGTCTTCCTCCAAACTTCTGTCATCCGGCAAAGATTGCAAGGGGCAAACCCCTACAACCTGGTTGGCTCGAGTGTCGAGGAAATCGTTGGATTCCGGGGAAATGTGGCGCGTGGGCACTCAACTTGCGTCCACGAAAATTGATTGGCAGATCCTCTCTCTCTCTCTCTCTCTAGGGGAGCTGGGGGACAGACTGGGGAATCTGTACTCCTAAAAAGGTCTGGAAAATATTCCATTGTGTCTGGTGTTATTGGTGGGATTGTAAAGCTCACGCGTTGAGGTGTTGGCCACACCCCCCTTTCGATTTACACGAGACGACGGTGGAGAACATCGGAGGCTCTGCCGCCGGCATCCTGAACGGTTCGTCGCCCAGTCATCATCAGTTTTCCAATGCGCCTGGCAGCGGAACGTATTTATCGCAATTATCACCAAGTTCTATTTGCAAACATACGAATACCCAGAATGCATCCTATTGGGGCAGAGTTAAGGGCTTCTACTCCCCGAAGATGGCTCATTCTGATTTTTGGTAACATATCCCCCGTCTGGACTCGGCCCATGCCAGATCCACACAGGGATTCCTATCTGGAACAACAGAGCCTATCTCGGCGTAGCACATGTCCCCGGCCATACAGTGCTTCAAAGAACCATTCGATCAGGGACTAGATCCAGTGCAAGAAGCGGCGAGGATCGTCAAGCGCTTCCTCTACTGGGGACGATCCGGAGTTGGTGGAGAAACAAACAGAGCGAGGGAAAGCTAGCGTCATCATTGGAGCCAAAAGGGGGGAGAATAGAAACAGAAAAGTCAGATAGAGAAGCGGACGGAGAGGAGATCGACTCTGGCAGCGTTCCGCGAAGCGAGGTGGAGGATCTCCAGCTAGGGAATTCCACGACTCCTCCGAGTTCTCTAGATGCAGGCAGATAGATGGACAAAGTGGTGCTCTCATCGCCTAGGCCATTCATACGGGCGCAAATCTCCAGAGATTTGGGACCACCAGCGACGGGGAGACAAGTCAGCAAGAGGAAATAGCAACAGTCTTTGTTAGAGGAAAAGGGTATCACGTAGGTAGTAACAGCTAGAACTCTATAGGCCCAATCCCAAATCCAACGAAAGAGAGGATGAGATCAACATCGCGTCCATACCAGGTCAGCAGATGCTATTCCTCGCCTGATCACCCTCGTTGGAGGCGATGCGAACCTCGGCATCACAACCATCACGATCACCACCACCACTGTCATCCTCATCCTGCAAGCGACACATCCGCTCCAGCCTCGCACGCACTTCCGGATCCTGCTCAAGCTCCTGCCACAACTCCAAATCCAGCCTCTCGACATCCCCACCCTTAGCCGCCCAGGCTGCTCCTCCCCCAACAGACAGAAACCACCGTGGCAAACAACAACAGCCGCCGACAAAGTTGCCCAGCGACGAGGTGGTCCACGCCCACACGCCCGAGACGACCAGCTGTCTTTTGACGGCCTTATACGCCGTCTCGGCCACGATCAAGCCCATGACGACGACGATGAGACAGACCCACCAGCTCAGGTCGCGTCCGAACCCCCCGGCCAGGCCTCCTTTGACCGCGTACGGCGACGGCGAAGGACTGTAGATAGCCGAGAGGAAGGCCTGCCATGCCCACCAACCGGCCACGGTGACGAAGAAGGAGCCCAGAATAAGTGAGTTCTTGTGGTGTGTCTCGATGATGCTGTTTGTGGGAAGGGGACGGACCAAGCAAACAGTAGGTCAAGCAAACAGTAGGTCAAGCAAACAGTAGGTCAGCACTCGCTCGGACATATAGGGGGAGGAGGTTGTGGGCAGTTGGTAAGGAATGGGGGGAAAGAGAAGAAAGGAAGGGGAAAAGAAGGGATACTCACAGCAACTTCCAGTTCGTCCACATAATCGCCACACTGAACACCAAATTCCCCAACGCATACAGCCCCGTATCCCCCACAAGACCAAACACGCCTGCGCCCGCCCAGCACGCAAAGAACACCACCACGCCCTCCCCCGCGGCAGCGACCATCCACCCGCCATACCTCCAAACATTCAGCCCCTCCCCGCGCTGCCCAAACCCATACAGCTCCGGCACAGCCAGCAGCGTCTCGGCCCTCAGATCCTGCTCCCACAGCGCAGGCGCGATGGTGCACAAGCTCGTGAACAGCACGTTCAGCACCGTCAGGCTCCACATCTCGTACAGCGACGTGCCCGTGTAACCCACAAAATTCTGGTACGCGACGGTGCCGGTATAAAAGAACATCTCCTTCCAGAACGTCGCCAGCACGAACCGCGCCGTGCGCGCGTAGTTCCACCGGCCGTGCACCAACAGCAGCCTGCCCAGGAACCGGAACTGCGCGATCGAGTAGTCGGCCACGCGCGCCGCCTGCAGACCCTCGTGGCCGCCGGAGATGCCGACGCCGACGTGCGCGGCCGAGAGCATGGCGAGGTCGTTGCCGCCGTCGCCGATCGAGAGGGTTAGTCCTCGTCCGAGTCCGCGCTTGAGTCCTCCTCGGCCCTTATTGTTGGTCGCAGAAGATGACGGAGAGTCGCGGAGCCGGCGGACGGTGCGGACGAGTAAGGCCTTCTGCGCCGGCGAGGCGCGGCAGCATATGACGGAGTCAACAGCAGCCGCGACGCTGAAGAAGAGGTCCGAGAGTGACGGGGAGGCCTCGACTGCGCTGAGGGTGTGGCCGTCCACGACGACGACGGTGTGGTGGTTGCTGCGTCCACCATCACCACCACCACCAGGCGTGTTCGCGTGTGGCTGCTGTAACCCCTCCTCACGATCGCCGCCGCCTCCGCCTCTCGTCATCATACCATCCGCCCTCGCCTCCTCAACATGCTCCCTCAGCTCCTCCACAACCCCAACCAACTGATCCCTAACATCCCCCTTCGCGACATCAAGCACATACACATCCGAATGCGGCTTCGCGATCCTGGCCGAATGCGCAATGTTCACCGCCGTCTCCCTCTTATCGCCCGTCAGCATCCAGATCTTGATGTTCGCCCTCCTGAGGCGGTCTATCGTCTCGGGCACGCCCCTTTGGAGCTTATCCTCGATGGCAGACGCGCCAACCAGCTCCAGGTCGCGCTCGAGCAGTTCGCCCACGCCCTCGACGCGTTCCTGGCGGTCGACGAGCGACGTCGTCGCGTCGCAGTAGAGGTCCCGCCAGGACGCATACTCGGCCTCGGGGATGTGGCGCTGCGAGTAGAGGAGCGTGCGGAGGCCTTCTGAGGCGAAGTCGTCTAGGTGCTTGAAGCAGCGGGTGAAGACCGTGGAGGAATCTGTCGTTGTGGAGGAGAGGAAGGCGAATTTGTCGTTGTTGTCGGGTCTCTGGGGGCTAAGGGGTGGCGGTGGAGACAGCACGATGGATGGGGATGGGCCGGCGGCCGGTTGAGGGTTGTGGACGTCGAACGAGAGGGTGCGGATCTTGAGCGCAGGGCGGATGAGGTCCATGGACCTGCGGAGGAGTGAGGAGCCGGCCTCGAAGGACTTACTCCTGTCATTGGCGGAGGGACGCTTCGTCGAAGGCACCGCCATTGACGATGATCCCTCGGCAGCAGCACCTAGGCTCCGACGGACTAGCGTCAAGCTCGCCCGACCACCGCCTATGCTCGTCCTCTCAAGCTGCTCGCTCCGTCGCAGGAGCTGCCTCTCGAGGTCGGCGCTCTTGCGGACCTCGCCCGCCTTCTGGATGGCCAAGTGCGCCATCTTCAGACGGGGCAGGATGGCCGAGTCGGCACCTTTGCAGATGAGGAGCAGTCTGCCGTCGGGACAGCGGACAACAATAGACATGCGCTTACGCTTGCTGCTGAATTCGATGACATCCATTATCTCGTATACCTGCTCCTCCCCCTGCCGCTCTCCTTCTTGTTCCTCAGGCTCCTCTCGCTGCTTTTGCTCCTCCCCTTTCTGCTGTGGTGCCGTGACCCTCAGTGTGATCGACTGAGACGTCCGCTGAATGACCATAAATCCCAGCTCCTGTGCGGCTTTGACCAGGGCGAGTTCGTCCGGAGATGCGGCTTGGTATTCGATCTCGCCTCCGTCGTTGGTTTCGGGGAGGCAAGTGTGGCACAGCGCCATCGCGACGAGGTAGTCGACGGCGGCTTTGGCGAACGGCGTGCTAGGGTGGGTTCGGATGTATTCGAGGAGGTCCTCGGTAGTCAACTCTGGTTGGACGTGATCTGGGCGAGCGGTCGACCTCCATTGTGATGAGGATCGTCTATTGCTATTAGAGGCCGGCGACAGTACCGAAGGAGATGATAACGGCCCTGTTGTTACAGAGGGGCCGGCGGCAGCCGGGGACAAGGAGGAGGGACCAGGATTGGTCGAGATGGCCCCTCCCTCCTCCTCCTCGGGGATGTCGATGCTTCGGCGGCCCTCAGGAAGCGGCTTTAGCGTGCTGGAGCGTTTGGGCGGTGACGGCCTCTGTTCCACTGGTGACCAAGTCGACGACGATGCAGCCGTCTTTGGACGACTGTGTCGACCCTTATCCCTAAGCTTTGTCGTGGTAGAAGCAGTGCCAGCTGTCTTGGAGACTTCCTCGGCTTGTAAGTCCATCGCATGCAGCCAGGAAGTGCCCGCGATGGAAAGCTTTCTTAGCTTCATCACGTTCTCCGTCAGCGTGCCCGTCTTGTCCGAGAAGACGTATCCGATCTGGCCGAGGTTCTCGAGGATGGTGTTGGTGTTGCACCTAGCGGGCGTGTCCGAGGTTTCGTCGTACATCTCGATGTCGTCATTCAGCATCAACATCTGAAAGACCTTCGTGATCTCCAGCGTGACCCACAGCGAAAGCGGGATTAAGTTGTTGAAGTGAATAGCGTCTTGAGGAACGTTAGTCTCGGTGCCGTACCCACTGCCGGAGACATATCATCGAAAATGTGGCGAGAAAGGAACAAGGGGGGAAGGGGTCGGAAGGGAGGGGAAGATGGGTGATGGCTCACATCCGACGATGATCTCCTGGGCAGCCACGGCTGCGCCCTCCAGATACCATGATCGCAACTCGGTATATCGCTGCCAAAGCATGTAGCCGATCGAGCAGCCAGCCGTGAGTGAAATAACGTAGACTACCAGAGAGATCACAATCCTGTTTGTGACCTTCTCGAGCGCAGGCTTCTTCGCCTTGGGGTGACGGTTCGCGTTCTTCCGGATCTTGCACTCCTCGCCAGTATTGATGACAAGCCCAAAAGCGAACGGCGTGTTGCGCAATGTGCACCCGCGATAGAGCACCTCGTTCAGCGTCAACGGCGACGTTCCATCTTTGATGATCAGCCGGCCCTCGAAGTTGTACAGATCGGGGTTCGGGTCCTCGAGGACGAATTCCGCGCCACAAACTGCGAGCTCAGAGACTGTGCCAAGCCCCTGAAGAGCGGCGGGAACGAACTTGCTTTTGAGGTTGGTCTCGCCGTCGAGGGACATGGTCTCCACGTAGGCGATGTGCTCCTCATTTTTAGCGTAGAGAAGCACCACATCGGCTGGGACGTCTTCATCCCGAGACAGCTTGACGATATCACCGACTTCGACGTCCCTCCACTCAACCGCCCGCCACTCCAGTCCGCCCCCGGCAGGCTCCCTTTTCGGTGCTGCTGTTGGCCGACGGCCAAACCGCCACCATTGCGTCGGCTGTGAGGATACTGCCGTCTCTTCTTCCTCAGTAATGGGAGCGTGGGATCTCCGGAGAACGGTGGCTTCCCTCGCATTCTCGACCTTGTCTAGACGGTGGCGCTTGTAGTCGTCATAGCCCTCCTTGAGAATCGTCAACAAGACGAAGAAGAGAAGCGGCAGGATCTACAGGGCACAGTCAGTCAGCGGTTCCTCCAGGGGCTCGAGGCGCCTCCAGCACAGGGCAAACAACGAAAGGAGTGCGCGCGCACCGTGGTGAAGTTACCCGTGGTGCTGATCCCGGGTATCGTCTGCGGTATCCCGACGCAGAGAAAGTAGAAGTTGTTCAGCCGGGTGAACTGGAACCAGAGTTGCTTTGGAGCGAAGTCCCAGAGCGTGTACCGAGACGTCCGGATCGCATTCGAGAGATACGCGTGACCCCGGCGCTCGTCAATGAGAGGCGGTAAGGCCGAGTCGTCGTGCAGGTCTTTGCCATCAGATACAACCCGCAAACGAACATGCCGGCCGTCCTTGGAGGGACCTATCGGCTTGTGGAAGAGACCGTGCCGCACGGCATTCCGGACCCCGTCTCTCAGCTGTCGGCCAATCTCCTTAGCGGAAGCGATCACGCCACTATCCGAGGGTCCTGTGGTGGTCGGACCTTTTGTTGGCCCCGCTTCCCGGCTCCGGTTGCGTTCTATATCCTCGGCCGGAAGCTTTTCAGCCGATGCGGACGGCGAGGCCCTCTCGCCGTCGCGTGCGACGTTCTGCATAGTGATGACGCCAGCCAGAGTTCACCACAGGGGGAGTCTCCTCCTCTGGCGGCTTGTTGATGAACGAATGGATGAGGAGGGGCTGATGATATACACGTCAACCTGACGCGGCATTTCCTCCAGAGCCGGACTCCGTTGGTGTTAGGAATAAATACGAACAAGGAGAAACTTGGAATTACCGCCTTCCGAACCCCGTAGGCTGTTCTGGGGGACAGGGCGGGAAATCAGGAACAAAAAAAGAAGCGAGCGACAAAGACTAGAACACCCCAAGAACAGCCGGAATTAATCACTGCGCTTCCAGCTTCAGATCTGCCTCATTCGTCCCAATTCGTCCCAAGCTGTCTTGAAAAGGGGAGGCGGAATATCAGCCTCAGCTAGGAGTCTGGTGGCCTCCTCCTGCTCGACGGCGCTGTGGCTGACGGCGAACTGAATAGCATGGAACGAACGAGCGGCGCAAGACACCACAAACGCCAGCGAACTACCAGCGCATCAAAAAAAAAAATACGGGGATCGCTGGGCGGTGCTTGGCTTTCTGAAACTGAATCCTCGAGCAAAAAATGCGAGGGGAAACCCAAGGGAACAAGTCGCCGGAGTTGGGAGACTCCCTCCTGAGTCCTGATGTTAACAGTCAAAGGAGAAAGAGAAAAAGGAGAGAGAGAATGGCGAGAAAAAAAATATGAGGATTTCGACAATTTTGGGTCTCTTCGAAATATGGAAAACTGGAAATCGCCGTCCTTGGTTCTGGACCCAAACAATTGATGCCTGCCCCATTGATGATCAATCATCAGTCCCGTTCAGTCCCGCGCAAAGCCAAGCACTGTGGCTGGAGGGTGGGCGAGCTGGCGATCCGATTCTGAGAATTCCAAGATCTTACCCCTGGAGGTGGACCCCGCCAATGTCCGTCAGGTGTTCGTGCCTCCTGTAGGTTCCCACTACCGGCTAAAGCAGGCAGGGAAATATGGGGCACCCCAACTTTCTTGGCGATATATGACGCACGGCGTTCGACCGTTTCGTTGACTTCGATCCAGCCACGTGGGGTCAAGGAGAGGGCCTCGATCGATCTTCCTCGCGTCCAGGAAGGGACGAGAGGTTCCCAGATTCGTTATCATATGCGCGGGCCATTGGGAATACATCAATGCCTAGGTAGCCCCGACAGCCGTTTCCCCATTACGCTTCTAGCTGCTCTAACCTGAGCAGAACTGAGCACGGGGTGATCACAGGGTGACTACAAGGTGATTAGCCTGGGCCACACTTGGCATCGTTTCAGCACTCAGTTAAACTTGCCAGTGCCACGCGCCCTGCCTCCAGGCTTTATGTAGGTGCCTGGCAAGCGCCGGCCTCCAGGAACACACGCGCAGACTCGGCCTGGTTTGCCTTTATGGACGGTTTTGATGATTTTGACGCGACCGAGTGTCCCCCTACGCCTGCCTGTCTTACGTTCAGTCCCTCGTAGCAATTGAAACACCTGCTCATTACAGCTCAGATTGAGAAAGGCCTCAAACATGCCGGCCAGGCACTGTAGGTCTCAGTGTACGCGCGTAGTATTAGGTAGGTGGGCAAAGAAAAGAGAGAAGCAACTTTTGCTGATTGGTATCTCGGGGCTTACTCCGGGCGGGCAGGGCGGGCAGGGCGGGCAGGGCGTGGCTGGCTCGATGCACATCTTATAGTAGAAGCCGTAGTAGCGAAAAACGGCGATATTCTAGTAGTTTCGGAGGTGACGTTGTTGGTGGCGAACTCTACCCAATCGCCCTGTTTGAAGCTAATGTACGATCGCAGGCACTATTTAAAAATCGAGTTGACCCTTTTGGTCTGGCCGTCAGTCTCAGGGTGGAAAAACGAAAAATGCTTTAAGGTTACCCCCAATCGTTCGGAGAGGTGGCGCCAAAACTCAGATACGAACTGAGTGCCTCGGTCGGAAACAACGCTGTCTGGGGTGCCGTGTAAGCTAGGTATATATATCCGTCGGACGAAAACGCCAGCAAGCTCGTCGGCTTCCAAACCTTTTATGACGACCAGAGCTGCATGACGGAGAACAGAATTTAACGACGTGGTGCTAAGTGTGGGGTACGGGTAATCACGTGACAGATGGGGCCGGAATGCTCGGGGAAGAGCGGGCTCGGCCCGTGACATCTAGCTTCGGAATCCCCCACATGTCCCTCGCCGCCTTCCACAGCAACTCGTTCACCCCATCGTTGTTGCTGTTGTAGAATTGCTGGGCCCCCACGGCCCCCCATGCACCACAACGAACTCTCTTAGGGCTTTAGAGCACTGGTGCTCGTCGTCCTCGCTCTGCCCACTGCCCCAGTGAATCACGTCCTGGTCTACAGACTCCTTCGTCTTGGATCTGATCAGGAGGAGTCTCTTCTGCTTGACTTCCCACCGGACCTTCCCGTGCCACCTGGCGATGCCCTCAGTAAACGAACTATTCCGACCACGGAGTTGTTTTAGTCGATTAGTAGAGGGAGATAGTACCAAGGCAGGTGTTATTGACCAGCAAGCAGATTTTGACCGGCCAAAGTGGCCATGAAGTCTGCTCGGTCTCTTTGACGTACCGAAAGAAGAGCAGAACGACCCCTTTCTTGGCCATATCTTGCCACAGTTCTCGGAGGCACGTCGTCATGGCCTCCTCCAGCGTAAGCGGATCCGATGTCAAGACCTGTTTCATCGATATCAGCGGGTCTCACCACACGATTTGAGAAGCCAGCAAACCAAGTGGTAATGGTCATAGTTACCATCTTGGACCTCTCGTTCCTCTGGAACTTCGACGACTCCCCATCCCACTTCCACGACATGCTGCTACCGTCGAAGCTCTGCCACCCCTCATTCTCAAGCAGCTGACCACGCCTTGCTCCGAGCTCGAGTCGATCAGGATCCCCATGTTGTGGCAGCGCGCCACGCGATGGCCGTCGAGATCGTAGAACCGGAAGTCCCACCGATTCTCACGCGAACAGGCCTCCAGGTCCGCAATGACGCTGGCCGCGAAGGAGGTGCACCGCCCGCTCTTGAACTTCCACGCGATCGAAAGGTCCTTCCATCGCTCCTCAATAGGGTTTCCCAGCTCGCGAGGCTGCTGTTTCTTCTCCTTAAGCTTTCCCAGCTCGGAAACCACCTTCTTCGTGATATCACTTAGCCGGTCGGGGCGCTTGAGGAAGTCTGTGTAGGACAGGCCGCCCAGACTTAGCAGGAGGTCAACCATCGGGTAAGTCGAGTATGGCACGCTCTGGAAGTGGTTCTCCCAGACGTACTGGGCGAGTTCGGCGTCCGAGACCTGGTTAGCACCCGGGATCGGCTCAAAGGCCTCCAGGTTCCGATCCTCGGTCCGCGAGCCGGCGTTAGCGAGGGCGCGTCGGCCCCTTTTACCGGCGTTAATGTCGTCGAATTCTTGCTGCAGCGAGTTGTGTATTAGGAGTTAGGGGTGATAACTACCCTGGTCGTCGTCGGACTGCATTGTGGGGTGCCCTTTAAGTGGAGATATAGGTAATAAGAGGCTTGAAAGAGGTTACGACAGTTGAAGGAAATGTTTGGTGTCAGGAATAGTGAACGATGGAGGCGATAGTCGAGATGTTTAGCTCGACAAAATGATTATTGTTACGCCGCAGAAAAAAAAGGAAAAAGAAAAACAGGGAAAGGGTCCCCCATAAAGCAGTGTGGCTGCCAACCTATATGTAGCGTTACAGGCTGTTGTCAGTAGTTAGCACTTAAAGGTGGTTCAGCTGGTATGAGCAATATCCTCGACGCCTGCCACGACCTCGTCGCTGTTCAAACTTGCGCCAGGCACTTCACTCACTCTGCCTGCATAGCAATGTGGCCAGCCCATGCACCAACGCGGCCCATACGCACATCTGTTTCATAGGCCGGGGTGACCGATACATCGTATTGTATAATGTGCAGAATCAGACCAATGAGCGCAACCAGTCAGCTGCTGTAGTACAGTAGGGCGGTGTCGAGTGGCTTGTTCGTCGGCCACCCTACTTGGACCGACGATAACACGGCCGTAGAAACCACCACCTTCTCACCATTTTGCGCGATTCTCGGGGCAGTTTCCCGTTGCACATGCATCCTCCAGTTTGGCCTTTTATAGACCTTTTAACGGAAACGCCAGGCCCCTGCGCAAAGGCGGCACGTCACACACCTTTTAGCCCCCAGGCCAACCAGCTCGTCGAGCTGTGGGGAGGCAAGACCCATCAGCTGCAGCCTCGTTCGCAGCTGCAGCGGCAAGGAGCGCCATAGCTGACGCGGCCTCTTTTCGAGTGGGACGGAAAAGGCCGCTGAGCACCAGAGCAAGAGAAAGAGATGTCTGGATATGTCACCCTGCCTGGGGGCGGGCGCATACGAGTGCTAAACTTGGGTACATCTGGACGTCAAGAGGTGTAAGGCGGACAAGCAATACCAGGACGAGAAGGGCGGCCATCAGGCTGGCTCGTGTAAGCCGCACTACCTAAATCTCGGCCCACCCCCTCCCCCCTTAGATATCGGCCACCAAAAAAAAAAAAAAAAAAAACCAGTATCAGCTTTGCATACAATTTTCACCGCACCACGATCCCGTCGACAGCCTCAGTCAATACGGCTTCAAGCTTTCCCCGGGCCTTCTACACGTCCCATGCGGTCGCAAACACCGCGTTCGGGTCGGGCTAACTCGCCCGAAACGTTCAAACGATGGCATACTCTTGGGCTGCGCCCCTTTCAAGAACAGCAAAAGCTCATTGGTTCTGTTTCTACCCGCTTGACAGCATGCGCTCTCTTTCACGCAAGATTTCGGCTGGTTGTATAGCATTTATTGATTGCTGCATCAGGGGCTTATAGGCTCTAGCCTGCTGCAAACGGGTTCAAGATTCGATCTTCCCGACTCCCCCCTCCTTCTTATAAAATGTAAGGCATATCAGCATGGTATTGCTTTCGGTTCGTTTCTTATTATTTTGCTTGCCCGCGTGTGCCAGTCAGCCAGCCAGCCTTGCCTGTGCGACCCGCTGCCCCTTTTCGAAGAACCTGACGTAGCTCCAGGCAGGGCCTTTTCTTTTCTTTGGGCAAGGGGCAGTTCTAGTTAGGACCGCAGCTTCGTGTTCGCCTTCGTCTTGTTCCTGTCGCGGTTCCCGGGGATCAGCCACTCCCCGTTCTCGACTTCTTCCGGGTGGATGAGGGCCTCGCCGGTGAGGATGTTCCGGAACTCCCCGCCGAAGGCGGCGATGGCCTCGATGAACACGGCGTTGAAGCCGTCGGCCAGCACCTTCGCCACGGGCCTGAGGGGTATCTGCAGCTTGGCGGTTATGGCGTCGCTGGCCTTGGTGGACGCCGCCTGCTCCTTCCTGAGGCTGGCCACCACCTGCTTGTTCAGCCGGAGCTTCTCGAACCGCGGCTTCGCCTCGACCATGCTCGCCATGGTGCGGCGGACGGACCAGGAGAGGGCGGCCGCCGTGTCGGCGATCGCAACGGCTCTGTGGTTGGGAACCAAAGGGAGGAAAGAGAGGAAGGAGGAGATGATGATTAGTGATGATGGTGCTGTACTGTCTGCACTACTAAACTGTTTAGGTCAAGGAAGGGGTCCGCTATCTCTAAGACGTACTCTGGGGCGTTCAACATCTGCGAGGCCGTAGCTGCGTCTTCGGTTCTGCCGATATCAGACAGGAGCTCCTGCCAGATCCTGTTCATCGGCAAGGCGCCGAAGAGGGTGCCGCTCCAGGCGTCGAGTTCGTGGGTGAGTCGGTCGGTCGTCTGCTTGATCGTCGTCAAAGTGGCCACGATTTCCCTGCCGCCGGACAGCACGCCACTAGCGCCGACGCCGAAGGCAAGGGCCAAGACGATCTTGGCCACACGCATGGTTTAGTTGCGAGGCGAAATGTGTTCCGCCTTCGGCCCGTTGTTTCCTTGCTAATTGGCAAACACAGAGGAGTGAATTCGCGAAAGAAAGAAGACATGGAGGGTGGCTGAGACGGGGCTAAGAAATGTAGGGGGGGGGGCCTAGATCCCTTTCGAGTTTTGAAGACCCATCGTTATTAAACCATGACTATTTTCTGTGTGCCACTGTGTCCCTACCAAGTCTGGAATCGATGCGTCTTCGTGTGCCGAGTTGCGTCAACAATTTGGTAATAGTGACGGGGGGCGACGAGGGGTTCGCATACTTTGCGAGCGCCCACGGCCACCTCAATCAGAGACCATCAGACAGCAGCAGCAACAATTAACCAAACCCAGAAGCGCAGTCCAGATCCGGGCCATAGTCTAGGACGTGTTCCAGGCCATTCATGACTGTATCTCTTGTCATGTCCTCCCCACCCTCTTGAGCGGGACTCGGAGCCTATTTTGACGCCATGCAATTTTTGCAGCCCCGGCCCCGGAAGGCTGTTGACAAATTGGTATCATATCATACAGAAACATTAAGCTGGTTGCAAGAGGAGCTTTTCTCCTATCGGAAATATTCGCCAACTTCGGAAGGAAACAAAAGCAAACAGCGACAGACATATCCAGACAAAAAGTATTACACAGCCCCCGCACGCCCTCCGGCTTCCTCCATTCGCCCTTCAACTACTCCCTCTTAGGTACCTAGACACCCAGGTAGCCACCATTCCAGCTCAAGGAACGCCGCCGCCTTGTGGCGTATGCTGCTGGGCGTCAGGATGGCGAGGCAAGGCGTCCGCGCTGACCTCGCTCACGGGGCCCGGCGACGGCACGGCCTCACGGGTGGAGATCTCCGGGGTACCCCCCGGCATCTGCATCTGTTGCTGTGGCAGTGGCTGCTGCTGCGTGAAGCCGCCGGCATACATGCTGGTGTGGGCCTGGCTCAAGTGGGCCGGAGGCGGCTGGAGCATCACCGGCTGCGGCATCATGTACGGCTGTGCACCGCCGTAGTACATGCTCTGCCCGGGCATCGCCGGCGCCTGGATCACGTAGAGGGCCGACCTCATCTGGTTGCGGCGGTTGCATTCGATGCAGAATCGGACGAAGAGGATAAAGTGGAGGATTCTGGTGGCAAGGTGGCAGCAAGAGACAGAGCGAGAACTTGGGTGTTAGCATTCTGCGATTTGGACTCTTCTCGGGGGATGGACATCGCCAGTGCCGTTGTCATCATGATAATGACAATCGACACTATACTCTGGGTCAGCCGGAGGGGGGACTAGGTGAGTTGCTCACGTAAGGAGGACCAGGAAGGCCAGAATGGAGAGCTCCAACGATTGAAAAACCCCATAATCGCCGCTTCGCAGGTAATACCGACGGTAACAGGAGGAGTAGGAGGAATAGGATGAGGAGGAGTAGTAGCTGTAGCCACCGCACTGGTGGTATGAAACGAACAAGGCCAGGAACGCCATCGAGACTGTTGGACGATAGGCCGTGTCAGCCAGTCAGTCACTTTACCCAAGGACGGCTCAACGAAGCCCAACACGAATAGGAAGAGAAAGGATCGTTACGTACTGACAAAGTCCAGCCAGTTGATGAGATGGAGGCCGACATGGGCGCCAGGATGGATGCCCCTGTGGTCCCTGTGAACGCATACAGTGATGAACTCGGCGATCTGCCAGCACAGAGATACGATTGCCTAAAAGTAACGGAACGTTCAAGCAACGTTAGCTCGATGGAGAAGAGAGGAGGCGAGACAGTCCAGGAGAATGATAAGACGCACGCAGCAGAAACCCAACAGGAAGTCGATCAGGGCGTCGTCCGACCAGTAAAACTGTGCGTAGATGCCCGCGGAGACACCGATGAGGATGACGTCGAACACGATGATGAAAGACCCCAGCACCAGCTTCGCGACGAACCACCCTTTGCTCGACACCACTTTGTTGACAGCCATCGGCTGGTAGGCCGCCGGAGCCATCCCCATCCCCATCGCCGGCACGAGCGGGGGAATGCCGCCCTTGTCCATGGCGTCGGAAAGGGAGGAAGGTCGGTTGATCGGTGAACTCGTATGCCGGTGTCGGTTGCTTGCCCCCTTTCAAGACGATGCCGACTCGGCGAACACCGTTTATTGGAGGTAGTTATACACCGTCCCGTGGCCCACAGTGGCACCGTGGGCGTGGGATTGCGGGAGAACTTTCTTGCTGGCCTGAACGTCAAAAACGAGCGGAAGAATCAGAATATACCGTGTTAGTGAGACTTCGCGCTAAAGAAGGTGAGACACGGCGGATCGGAGTATTATAAAGTGGCTACTCCTCCGATGGGCATCTCAAGACCCTCACCAACACACGAACAAAATGGAAAATTAATCATGTGTGAGAAGTAGAAATGGGGGAGCTTGAACATTTTCAGGAGGACCTGCCGAAGGATTTGTGACCCAAGAACCCCCCCCCCCCCC
>PYST01000115.1:51832-106563 GCA_003049485.1 Ophioceras dolichostomum
CCCCCCCCCCCCCCCTGCTGCTGTTGCTGCTTGTTGCCGTCCGCCCATGTCCGCCCATCGCCCCCAACACACAACACTCACAGGCAGATGAGGCAGATGACAGGGGCCATCGCCAAGACCATTCGGGGAGATTGAAATAGAACGCCACAAGCCTCAGCTTGCCGTTCGTGCAACGGTCCTTAGTCTCGGAACGAATCACAGGGCTCCAAACCGTCCAAAACAAGGGTGCAGTACCCCGACTTTGGGCTGTCCAGCGGCCGCAGCCTGATTCTTCTGCCGATGCACAACCTGATCGGGTCACCCATCGTACTCCACAGGCTCACGCCTCAAGAGAAGGAAAGTTCCGAAAGGCAGCCAGTGCAACAGTGGACAGAACAAGTGCGGCGACATGCGAGGCGGAAGACCCCCCGAAAGACCAGACGACTCTCTCTGTGCACGAGCGGATGGATCCAAAGTCTCACCGACAAGACCGGGACAGCCTTGCAAGGCCTGAAGCCAAATGATGGTCTGGTTTGCACATTGATGGTTGCTGCCAACACCCAGCGGCACGCGCCGATCATCATTGGGCGACGATGACCAGGTTGATATGATGTACCATGCAAATTAGAAACCGTGACCGTGAACCGTGCCCCCTCTCATTAACGCCAGCTAGCATCAGAAAAACGCCACGCATGTTTCAACACGCCCAAGGATTCACGCTTTTTTTTTTCTTCCGTCATATGTCCATCCATCCATCCATCGTCCCTCCTCCATCCCCCGCGTCCGCGAAGACGGCGGTTTTATATATGGGAAAATATGTAGGGGAGTTCAACGTAATTGCAAACAAGCAAGCATGCCAAGGCCAGAAAAAAAAAAGAAAAAAAAAAGTAAAAGAAGAGGATGGACAATACGATGAATATAGAAACACATCACGCGTTCCCTTTTCCCTTTTCTTCCCTCTCTGCCGTTCCCCTCCCTCTGTCGGCCCACTAGGGCAATCCTTAATCATCATTATCATCATTCGCGCTGGAGAACGACCATGAGCCCCATAATGCCCAACATGGCCGTCTTCATCCAGGGATGTTCCGACAGCATGATGGTCACGTACCCCACGAAGGGTATGTAGCCGACCACGCTGCCGATGATGTCTTTCCGCTCCAGGTAGTCCTGCCCCCGTGCGTAGAGCTCCGTGTCGTCCGCCGCGTTGTTGTCGCCCTTTGTGAGCAGCTTCGCCTTCGGTCTAGTAGTAGGAGTAGTCGTCGTCCCACGAAGTCAGTCAGTCAACTGGACTGGCAGCTGCCAAAGCACTCCGGGGAGACGGGGAGAGAGAAAGAGGCACAACGGAGTGGGGGAACAAGGCAACGATAATGATGATAGCTTGCTGGGCGTTGCTGAGGGAAGAGGGAAGTAGGTAGGTAGCGAAGGAGGCCAGCTAGGTGACTTACCCAGTACCGAATTTCCTGACGACCCGATGTACGATGGGGATGTCCTTCCCCTGCACGTTGTAGACCACGATCTCGCCGATGTCTGTCTCCTGTACTAAATTCCGGTTCCACAGGAACAGGAGGTCGCCGCGCTGGAAGGCCGGCTCCATGGAGCCCGAGAGGACGACGACGATTGGGGACGGCGAGTCTGTCATGACGGAGAGGCCTTTCCACATCTGCGTTACGGCGGGGATTGGCATCAAGGTGCAACTTGGTCAGTCACCACGATATGGCTTGGTTGTAGAGCAGAGTCCAGCGCAAGAAGGATAACAGTCGGAGACTGCGGGGCTTGCTTGGGTTGGATAGGACGTACCATGAACGCGGTCGAGAGGATCAGGGCGAAGTTAAGCAGCTGCGAAGCTACTTGCCTCGGGTTTTGTAGACCCGAAAACATTGTGAAGATGGTATGGCCCTGCGACAGTCGATACGGGAGGGATTGAGGATGGGCGACTGATTGGCTTGGGCTATTAATCGTCGAGGAAGAGGCCGCGCAGAACACTTCGGAGCTGGTCTCACAGTTTCCAGTCGGCCACGGAGCTTCAATTCGAGATGACAGCTCACCAAATCGGTGGAAGCCAAGCTGTTCTGATTGGCGGGAGGGGTTCGGATCGGCCCCACATTTTGCTCCAAGGGAAGTCTAGCTTCTCCAGGTCTTCAGCTCTACCGACTGACATCACTTCTTTCTTCAAACCCCCAAAACTCCCGGCGCGCACTCTCTCTTCCTTTCGAACAATGGATGGGCTAGACGAGTTCGAGAAGCAGCTGGCAGCCGAAAAGGCCGAAAGAGAGCTTCAGGCAGAGAAGGCGGACCGGAGAGAGAAGAAGCATCGGCACTATCACCATCGGGAGAGATCATCCGAGAGGCATCGCGACAGGGACAGGGACCGAGAACACAGAAGGGAGAAGGAGAGGGATAGGGGAGAAAATCGCGACCACGGCCGCGACAACGATCGCGACGGGCATAACAAACATGGGCGCCATCACTCCCACCGCGATCTCGACGAGGGGGACGATGACGGGCATCGACACAAGCGCTCACGACATTTGAAAGACGACGATAATCGACGCGAGCGAGACGAGGAGAACTCCCGGCATCGAGATCGCCATCGGCACAGGCACAGGTCCAGGAGTCATGATCGCCACCGCGATCGTCGCTCCCGGGACGACAAAGCCAACGACGAGCCGAGCTTCTTACAGACTCACGACCCGAAAGAAGACCTCCCATTGCCGGACGACGAAACCCCAGCAAAGGATGAAGCGCTACTGGCTAGGGACTCCTGGATGACCGCACCATCAGGCATTGAGGTCGACTACCTGCACCGGAAAGAAGAGAAGCCGAAACCGAAACCCAAGCCCGAGAAGCGGGAGATCTCATCACGGGAGCTGAACAGCGGCGTCCTCGGGGACCTCAACAACGGCATGAACATCGACGACATCGACCTTCCCGCACAGCCCAAAGCCAGCAGCTTCAAATTCGGCGACGACGGCTCGCATTGGCGCATGACCAAGCTCAAGAACATCTACGACACCGCCCAGCGCACCGGTCGATCCGCCGATGAGATAGGCGCCGAGACATTCGGCAGCCTGCGCGAGTTCGACGACATCCGGGAGGAGCGCATGGAGCTGGACCGCAAGGCCTCGTACGGCAAGGGCTACACAGGTAAAGAAGCGCCGACCGGCGACCTCTACCGCGAGCGGAAGGCCAAGGAACGCGAAAGTCTAGGAGGAGGGGAATCTCCCCACGGTCGCCGCCGTTACCACGACGAGCATGACGATGATGACGACGATGATGGCGACGACCACGACGACCACGACGGCCTCCCCGACCAAGGCGCAGTTAAGGATGAACCTCCAGCAGCACCCCGCCTCGACCAAACAGCGCTCAACCGCATGCGCGCCGCAATGATGAAAGCCAAACTCCGCCGCGCCCCCGACGCCGACAAGCTCGAAACAGAATACAACGCCGCCATGGCGTCCTTCTACCCCCCCTCCAGCGTTTCCTCCAGCAAAAACCAAAACCAAGCCGTCGTCCTCGACGCCTCTCACAGCCGCATGTTAGCTGGAACAGCCAGCGGTGGTGGCGGTTCCCGCGGCGAAGTGAAGACCGTATCGACCAAACGCGGCCGCGAGCGCGGCACCGTCGTGGCGAACGACGACATGACCCTCGACGACATGGTGCGCGAGGAGCGGCGCACAAAGGGCCCCTCAGCGGGCGGCGCCGCGTCCGAATCGATGCGCATGGCCGAGCGCATCGCGCGCGAGGGCTCCCGCTACGAGAACGACCTGGAGTACATGGACGAGAACGCCGAGCGGCTTGCGGTGCGCACGCACCGCACCGACGCCGCCCTGAAGGCCGCCGCAGTGGGCGAGTTCCAGCGCATGAACGCCATCCTGGAGAAGTGCTCCCTGTGCCACCACGAGGACAGGGACAAGCCCCAAGACCGCCTGCCGCTCGCGCCCCTCGTCTCGCTCGCGACGAGGGTGTACCTCACGGTCGCTCCCTCGCCCGAGCTGAACAACGGGTGCGAGGGAGGGGCCGTCATCGTGCCCCTGGCGCACAAGCAGAACCTGCTGGAGTGCGACGACGACGAGTGGGAGGAGGTGCGCAACTTCATGAAGGCTCTCACGAGGCTCTACCACGACCAGGGGAGGGACGTGGTCTTCTACGAGAACGCTGCGCAGCCGAGACGGAGGGGGCACGCGTGCATGGTCGCCGTGCCGATTCCCTACGAGACGGGCGCGACGGTCTCGGCTTTCTTCAGGGAGGCGATGCTGTCCGCCGGGGAGGAGTGGTCGCAGCACAAGAAGGTGGTCGATACCGGCAAAAAAGCCAGGAACGAGCCGGGGATGGGGAGGGGCATGGCGTTCCGGAGGAGCATCGCGCGCGAGGCACCGTATTTCCACGTGTGGTTCGACCTCGACGGCGGGCTGGGCCACGTGGTGGACGACGAGGATAGGTGGCCGAGGGGGGACCTGTTCGCGAGGGAGATACTGGGCGGGATGGTCGATTCGGATGTGGATGTCATTAAGAAGCAGCCTAGGTGGAGTGGGAGAGGCGGGAGTAGTGAGCAGACGGCGAGGGTGGAGGATTTTAGGAAGAGGTGGAGGAGGTTTGATTGGACTAGGGTGTTGACTGATGGGCAGGAGGAGCAGCAGCAGCAATAAGAACAGCAGCAGCAATAGCAATAGTGATAACAATAGGGACGGTTGATAGTCGCAGTGCGGGCGGGGCTCAGCACTGCCGCTGCCTGTAGGTAGGTAGTTCTTGGGATGCTGAAGGACCTCTCACGGAAAGAAAGCTCCTACAGCTACGGTGGTATAGGCTTTCGATTGTATAAGGTCCCCTGTCTGTCCAAGCTCTGATGTTCCAAATCAAAAGGGAAGTGTCATGTTCTCGTCTTGTTCTGCATTACTGACCCGTCTTATGAACGCCGCCCACCATGAAGATTTAGGAACCTACGGGTACACCCCTAGGAGTTCGTTTCTGGCAATCTGGTTCGAGATGGAACCGCAACATCAGTAGCAGCAGCAGCAGCAGCAACCACCGTCCTTTGTTCTAGCCATCTCTCTGACTCTGTATCCTATGCATGCCCCATCACGACGATCCCGACCCCGACCCCGATGCCTTAGCCTTCTCCCCGGCCGACGACGACGACGAGTCGGCCGCGAAGTTAGGCGGCCCCTTCGCGTAGCGCACGACGTAGCTCCTGGCGTTCTTGTCGAACTCCTTCCTATTGTTGCGGTACTCGTCCGCGATGCGCGCCTCGAGCGGGTCGTCCGGCTGGGGCTCCACCAACAGGTCCCTGACGGCCTCGAGGACGCCCAGCAGCTTGCTGGCGGGCTTCCACGTCTCCGGCTTCAGGGCCGCGAGGCAGATGGACCCCACGCTGTCGTTCGTAACGTTCGGGTGGTAGATCCGCGTCGCGAAGGTGACGAGCGGCGGCTTGAACGGGTAGTCGGAGGGGAGGGAGACCACGAGCCCGAACTGGCCCCCTTGGTAGACGGTTCCGGAGGGGCCCTGCACGACGACGTGCCAGGTGAAGAGGTCGGAGTCGCCGGCGAGGGAGATGGACATGCCGGCGGGGGTTTCGTTCATGCATTGGGAGAGTTCCTGCGAAACGGGGCAAGCAAGCGAGCGAGTGAGGGGGGAGCTCTGTTAGTGGATGTCGGGTTGAAGTTCTTGGACGGACGTGTTTGGACGGGGACAGCAAAAGCAGGCAGCAGCAGCAGGCTGGCTGTGTCGTCGGTTCTCCTGCTCGAGGAGAGACACAGAGAGATGCGCGGAGCTCACCTTTTGAACTCGTTTTTGGGACGTCATGATTGCGGCTCAAAGATCGTGCGGCGTCTTGTGTTCTATGCACTGGAGCAAACTGTTTCTGGGAGGAGCTGTGGTGGTTGGTAGCACAAGCAAGCGCACGGTCAAGGCTGCCGCTGTGTGGTGGTGGGATGGAGAAGGCTGCCCGAGAAAATGACGTGTGAGGTTCGGCACTGTATGCCCCTAGGCAACCAGCTCGAGATCAAAGCCAAAGTGAATGATGTGTTTCTTCAGTCCAACCCAAAAAATTAACTCGAGAAGATCAGAAATGGAATGTCTCCAGGACGCGGCTCGCTACAGATATTGATATAAAGACAGGAAGCCAGGGTCGGAAGTTGCAAATGTTGCTACAGGAGGTCCATTGGTCATCTTCTAAAGTGTCATGCGGGGCAGCCAGTCGGGTCTTAACTGGAGCTATTCACACCGAGCGACACAGCGGCAAGTAGTTCGCCACAAGCATGAGGCAGCACTGGTCAAAGCAGCCGCAGGTGCACCCACCCGCCCGCCGGCACCACCGTCGGGCGCACACATGTCGGGCGTGCATGCAGACATCAAGGTCCCCTCCTGTGTCGCATTGAGTTCAGTCCAGTTCCTATTCGTAGCCCCAGAACCATTCCTTCAAGCAAGCATCGCCCTAGCCCACGCCGATGAGTATGGATTCAAAGACCCCTGAAAGGCGAATGGTGGGGCGCAATTGGGGCTGGCTGGTGTGGGGATCTTCACCCCTCCTTCTCCCTGTCCCCCCTCCCCTGAGGAGTACGTACCTACCTATTCTTTTCGCAACGAGAGGAGGGCCTCCCATCTCTCCGACTGCTTGCTTCTACCCTTCATTCTGTCTGTGTCAGGGGCATAAACAACATCAGGCTGATCAGGACCTGCGAAACAAAGGCGTCTCAGCCTCGCTTACACCTTAGCGCGACTGACTTCTTTCAATTGACTCTTCTCTGATTATTTCCCCGTCCTCCTCCTTCTCCACATCCTGTCCCTCCTCCGCGCCGCTCCGTAAGGGATTGCTTGACTCCCGCACCGCTCCGGCAACCCGCAGGCTTTTCGAATCACAGGCAATTCCTTCTCCGAACCATCCTTCCGTAACCCTATCTGCCCACCCACAGACCGACTGTGTGCGACCCGAGTAACCGGCATCTACCTGTATCCCCCCGAGCTGGCTACCGCCGCCCTTCCGTCCACATACCTACCGTACTTAGGTACCTTACCTACCTACCTACTCTGCGAGACTTTCCCCCCCACGCTACATACGAGTCCCACCCTTCTCCCCCACAAACAAAACCGATAATGGCCGGGATCGAGTCCCCCGACATCGTCGACGCCTACGACAAAGTCCGCTCCGACAAAGACGAAACCAACTGGCTCCTGATCTCGGACGCAGCCGCGGGCAAGGGCCTCGAGCTGACGGCGACCGGAAGCGGCGGACTCGCCGAGCTGGCCGAGAAGCTGGACGACTCGCAGGCGCAGTACGGGTACGCGCGCGTCGAGTACGCCAACGACAGCGAGTCCACCAGAGTAAAATTCGTGTTCGTCGTCTGGATCGGCGAGAACACGAGGGTCATGAGGAAGGCCAGGGTCAGCATCGAGGCCGGCGAGGTGAAGAAGGTGCTGAGCCACCACAGCATCCAGGTCGACGCGCGGGACAAGGCCGACCTGGACGTCGAGGAGGTGGTGAAGAGGCTGAGGAAGGCGGGTGGGGCTGATTATAATGGTGGTAGGGGATGATGACGACGATGATGATGATTGCCTTTTTCGCGCTGTGGAAGATGGGATAGATATAAATGGGGAGGAAAGACGGTCAGAATAGGCGGGAACGGGGTTCGGTCGGTACGGATGCGTGTCGCTGGCGTCGTGCGGCATCCACAGGGGGATTGCACATGGGTGGCATCTACGGAAAAGCAAAGGGCTCATATATGGAAGGTGCGAGAGGCTAGGATATTTGGTGGGCGGTATGTAGGTGCGTTTTTGTGATATTTAGCAAGATGTCCCGCGCAGGGTCACGGCGTCGTCGGTTCAACCAGGGAGGGAGGGGCACGAATCTGGAGACATCGTCAGCATCAGCATCAGCATCTCCTTTGATCTCCTTGGGCATATTTGAGGGGGAGACCGATCAACCTACACGGGAGCGAAATACAAAATACATGGAAATATGAAGCATTGGAAACCACATCACTCTCGTGCGTACAGATTGCATAGGTGGAAAAATATCGCAAATCGATACTATGTCTAAACTGTAGATGATCGCAGCAACAGCTTCAACCATCCTTCAAGCAAACGAGCCCGTCCACTCTCTATCACTAACACGGAGTAAGCGCATAAGCCTCCAAATGATATAATACAGCAGCAAAAAGGCGGGAAACGGCTTGCTTGCAAGGCATTATCCGCTTTTGTTCCGTCCGTCCCCAACCCCAAAGGGGCTCTCAAAAACAGCCAGCCATTCCATTCACGCCTCGCCAAAAGCCCAAATAAACAGACCCAACCGACCAAAGAAGGCTCGGACAGCTTCCTCATCTACCGATCACGAGTCGAGCGGATGTATGAAGTGACACCACGCCCCTACGTGGCGGCATTCATCTCCGCGAACCAGAGCAAGAAAGGTCCCTATACCTCATCCTCCTCCTCGTCGCCAGCTCGTCCTCCAACCTTGCCGCCTTCTTCGTCCAGGGCAGCAGTCCCGCCCATTTCGGTGTCTTCCACTTCCTCTTCCTCCTCTTCCTCTTCCTCTTCTTCCTCCGCTTCCTCCGCCTCTTCGCCCTCCCCTTCGTCATCTTCATCCTCCTCCTCATCTTCTTCCTCTTCGTCCACCTCCACTTCTTCAGCCTCATCCCCTTCACCACCCTCCTCCTCCTCATCATCTTCCTCCTCTTCAACTTCTACTCCTTCCTCGCCTTCCACGCCTTCCTCCTCCTCCTCCTCTTCTTCCTCTTCACCCTCCACTTCCTCACCTTCTTCCTCGCCTTCCTCGCCTTCCTCTTCCTCTTCCTCTTCTTCCCCTTCCTCCTCCTCCTCAACGCCAACCTCCTCATCAGGCGCCACAGGACTACTAACATCCTCATCCAGCTCGCTAAGCGCCTCGCTATCACTGCTACTGACCACATTGGGAGGAGGACCAGCAGAGTCGACGCTCCGCCGCAGGTTAGGGAACATCAGACCGATCGGCATGTTGTCCTCGTAGTCCGGCGGCACATCGCTCAGGTCGCTCTCGTCGTCCGCGTCGTCGTGCATGCTCCGGGGTGCGCTCGACGACGACCGCTCGCTGCCGCCGTCCGCGCCAGCATCATCCTCAACAGCGTCGTCCACATGCGTGTCGTCATCATCGCCATCAGCACCAGCCATGGAGGTATCGTGCCCAGCCTCTTCGCCATCAGCCGCCGTGGCGCCGTCATCCTCTTCTTCTTCGTCCTCCTCATCTTCCTCATCGCCGTCTTTCATAAGCGTATCGCCATCATTAGCAGCCCCGCCCCCGCGACCGCCAGCAACACCACCTTCCTCATCCTCGTCCTCGTCCTCGTCGCCAGCACCAGATTTCGGCGTAGCCCGACTAGTAGCACCACTATTATTCCTCCCAATACCGCCAGCACTAGACGCAGAGCCCATCCGCGACTTCCGCCGACCTCCTCCCCCTCCTCCACCACTCCCACTCCCGCCACCGCCGCCGCCGCCCTCTTGCAGTAATCCAGCGGCCCCGCCGTCGCCTCCACCTATGCCACGAGATCCCGTGCTAACCGCAGACTTCGGCATTGGCGGCTCCGTGGCGCGCGCGACAGCCTGCTCCGCCTTACGCAGCACGTCGGGGCGCCTTATGCCCGCCACCCTGCGCGGCTTGTTGGTCGCAGACGGCTCGCCGGCCGCCGCCGCGTGCCTATCGGGCGCCTCCGAGCCAGCCCGGCTCGTGTTTCTAGTATCAAGCGCAGCGAGGAAACCGTCCAACGCCGTGAGTTTGGGCGCGGGCGCAGGCGCACCGTCGGCACCACTCCCGCTCCCAGCCGCGGCACCGTTGTTGATGTTGTTACTGTTATTCTTCTCCGCCTCCTCCTTAAGCCTGCTCAGCCTCTCCTCGATGATCTGAGCAGGCGGCGGGCCCGGCAACCCCGGCCCGACATCCTGGTAGATGAGCGCGTACGAGTCGCTGATGAGCTCGTCGATCGGCCCGGCCTTTATCAGCATGGCGTTCAGCTTCTTCAGCTCGATGGCCTCCTTCATGGCGTCGAGCGCGCGGTGCTGCACTTCACCACCAGCCCACTCGGAGATGCGCTCGGTAACGATCTCGAACTCCTCCGCCACGACCGACTTGAACACCTCGTCCTCCGTATCCGGGATGTCGTACGCCTCGCGGATGAGCCCCGTGTACGCCACCACGCACGACTGCCACAGCTCGTTGAAGTGGTAGAAGTCGGCGCCCTTCTTGCGGATTCGCCGCAGGAGGGCCTCGAGGTTGGAGCGGTCGCGCATGACCACCAGCAGGCGCGTCATGAAGCGCACGTACTGCTCCGTGTAGACGTGGTGGCGGCCCGCCCGCTCGGCGTCGCACTTCCACACGTTCATCACCATCGTCTTGGTGAACATCGACTCGCGCAGGACTGAAAATGCCGCCTTCGCCTGCATGAGCCGGCTGGCTACGGCGTCGACCGACGGCGGCGACTTGTGGTGGCCGTGACCGTGACCGTGACCGTGACCGTGGCCGTTGGGGCGGGGCGAGGAAGAAGTAGAGTTGCGGGACCGGGACCGGGATGCAGAGGCGGAGGCAGAGGACGAGGACGACGAGGATTCGGCGTCGACGTCGAAGAGGATCTTGGCGTGCCGTATGATCATGCGGTGCTGCCAGTTCGACTTGTCCTTATCGCGCAGCTGACGCAGGTAGCGGATCACAAACGACTCCCAGTCCTCGGCGTCGTCCGAGTCGCCGATGGTGATCTCCTCGCCGCGCTGCAGGGCGTAGGGTTGGCGCTGCAGCACGTCGGCGGCGTCCTGCGCGGCCATGTTTCCCCGGGTGACGAGCTTGTGCAGCACCGAGAGCGTCTTGTAGTGCGGCTCTAGGATAGGGTCCTGGCCGTGCCGCGGCTTGGGGAGGCGGGACACGACCTCGACCGCGTGCTCGAGCGCGCGGATCACGGCCTCCTTGGTCGGCTTGGACAACCGCGTCTTCTCCGCGAGGTCCTCGGCCGGCTTCTGGTACATCTTCCAGAGGCACTTGGCGTACATGTAGGGGCTCTTCCACTCGTTGGGGCGGCTGATCACCATGGCCTTCTTAAACAGCGTGGCCGCGTACTTCCAGACCTGGTAGTCGGTCATCTCCACGTGCAGGATCTTCTTATACGTCCCGTTCCCGTTGCTTTCGATAAAATACCGCTCTTGGTCCGAGTGTTTGAAGGGGTCCATCGCGAATGGCTCGCGGCTGGAGGCGTACATGCGCATGCCGAAGTTGTAGTACAGGCTGCTGAGGGCCTCGACGTCGTTCTCCGACAGTGCCCTCGAGAGGGAGTACGAGTGCGAGAGCGCCAGGCTATAGCAGTGGATCGAGTTCCGCTGGAACTTGACCAGGTCCGCCCGGTCCTTGTTAATCTTGTCCGCCGTCCAGAGCACGGCCTCGTCGAGCTCGTAGTCGTAGCACTCGGCCAGGCGGAACCAGGCATCCCACCGGTCGGGCGTGAACTGGATCTGGCTGCGCAGGAACGTCTGGCCGATACGCAGGTCGTCCGTGGCGCCGGGCGTCTGCCGCCGGTTCAGGTCGACCTGCTTGAACTTGCTAAAGGCGATCATGCCCAGCAGGAAGAACCAGCCGTGGCGGGCGATGTCGCTCTCGGCCGTAGTCACCGTGACGGCGTCGATGCTCACGGTGCCGTTCCAGGCCTGGTACAGACGCAGCGGGTGGATGGGCTTCTTAATGTACTCGGTGAAGTTGCGCAGGTTGTGGATCATCTGAGGCGTCGACTTCGTCTGCCCGATGGACTGCTGCATGTGTTCGATGGTGTTCTTGAGCTCCGACTTGAGCAAGTCCTTCATCGACATGCGGTTTGCGAGCACTGTCATCTTCTCGACCAGGGCCACCGCACTACGCCTCTCCAGCTTCTCGACCGGACAGCTGTGCTCCTGCACGTCCCAGATGCCCACCCCCAGCTTGAGCCCGTGCAGGTCGTACAGCACCTGTCCGAGGTGGTCCTCCCAATGCTCGATGTCCGTCTGCTTGAGGAGCTCGACGCGCATCATCTTGAGGAAGATCTTGTTGGACGCCTTGCAGGCCTTGCGCAAGCCGAGCACCTGGTGCACCGCGGCAAGGTAGTCGGCCAGGTCGTTGGCCGGGCTCGTGAACATGTCGCGATGCTGCTGGATGCCGACCTTCAAGAACGTGTACTGCAGACACCACGTCCTAGACTGCATCTCCCGCAGCATCTCGATGAAGGTCGGCCGGTACTTGGATCCTTCGGTAGGCATCTGCCGCATCCCGATGCTGACCTCGTCCTCGTACATGGCGCATACGTGCAAGATGCAGCTGAGTTTCGCCAGGGCCGCAGAGGAGCTTCTCAGGTGATCCTCGTCGATGATGTCGAACGAGCTATTGACGTTCAGCGCCCGGGTCAGAGCGTGGGCGAGCAGCTCGTTTAGATTCTTCAGCATCTGGACGAGGATGAGAACTCGTGACTCGCTCGACGATTTCAGGTACGTGTCACGCTCGAAGTCGGCGATAATCATCTCAATGCTCCTCAGCATGCACGAAAACTCCTTGGTGGTGTAGTTGATGGCCTTGTAGGCGTCGCCGAGCCTCTTCCACAGGAAGAGACGGAGCTCGGTGCTGCTGCCGCGCAGGAACTTCCACAGGTCCTGTAGCGTCTGGGTAGCACACTCCGTCACCGGGACAGCAGCCGGATGCTGCGTGACCGCATCGTGGTTTGCGTGGTCCGCCGTTTCGACTACCGCCGCCGCCACCGCCGCCGCCTCTGGGTCACATGAAACGACAACAGAGTTCGGGCTCAACACCGGCTCCAGGGAGCTGATCACAGCGACTGGATCGCCCATCTCCTCCTGGAAGAGGCCCAGGAAAAAGTCCATGGTGGTGAGCTTGCTGATCTCCCTATCCACAGCTTTGAGAGAGATCTCGGGCATGACCACATTGTTGGGCAACTGGACGTCCACGTCGCCTGCCTCTTCGATGACTTCACGGACGGCCCTCCAAGAATCAAGAATATGGTCGCGCGACGCGCCGTCGGTGAGTGCTACGGAGAAGACGCAAGCCCAGACGAACCGTATCGACAAATCGTCATCGGCAGCACCTCCGAGGCTCTGGTAGAGCTGCGAGCGAAGAGTCAGCCAGTGGGCCAGGCGAACTTTGGTTTCCTTCCTCGTGGCCTCATCCACAATGCTGTTAGGATTCGTGATGCGCTCGTAGACGTCGAGGTGCAGCTCAAACAGCATCTGGGCGAGTCGCTCCACTGGAGGCTGCGCAAGTCGTACTTGGCGCTTTGTTTGTGATTCGTCTCCCGCCTTGCCGGACTGCAGGTGTGCTTGGGCCTCATCAACAGTCCGTTGATAGATCGCCTCGTCTAGCCGGCTGATGAGATGGACGACGGCGACTTTTCGTTGATCTGACCACTTCGAGGAGCTGTAGCTGGAGCAAAGCGCGGCTACCCACTCGAATGCGATGTCTTGCGCAGTGAGCCAGCCATCATTTACTCTCCTCACGAAGGACTTGAGCCCTGCCGTCTCATCGGCCACAGGTGTCTCGGAGATGCCTTTCGACCCGGCCTTCGTGTGCTCCAAGAACGCACTCAGCCCCAACGCGGGAGCGTCGGTCTTGCCCGCAATGACGCGGGCGTTCTCCTCGTTGAAGGTCTCGATGGTTGTGCGGAGGTCCAGTGAGGCCTGGCCGATGAGTTTGCCCAGACGATCCTCAGATGCGCACGTGTCCAGGACCTCAGTAATCCTGTCGAAGGTGGCCTGGTCGGAGACTCCCAGGTTTTCCAAAATGTTCTTGGTCATCTGGAACAGGTTCTGGTCCGCGGCCTGGTACGGCTGCAGCTGCGCTGCGAAAAGCGTGTTCGGGTCCATGACTTCCTCCACGACAGTATCGCGCCGCCGGACACGCTTGGGGCGCTTGCTGTCCCCATTCCAATTCTCATCGTCTGGCTGCTCCTGGATGCCGGCCTCAGATTGTGAGCGCTTCCTGAGTGGCATCGACATCTTGCGGCCGAGTTCAGGTGAGGCGGATCCCGATGGAGCCTTCGTCTTAGAACCAGGAGCGGAAGTATCAGCCATCTTCTCCCCTTCAGTCGTGGCTGGGGTGGGAGGCGCTAGGTTCCCATTTGCCCTATTGGCCTCCTCAAGAACTTGAGCCTCTGCTTGCGCGTGGATCTGGTCGTCCACTTCCATCTGCACAATCTCCTGATCGTCAGGTAAGTCAGGGATCTCTATCAGGACCGCTTGACCCGTAATGCCATGCTCGGTGACAAACTGGACGAGTGCCATGCCTAGCTCAGTCCACGTCGCATCCGCTACGGCGAGAACCGGCCGAGTCGGAGTCACGTCGACGGAAGTACTCTTGGGGAGAGCCAGGTCCTTGATAGGATTGGGCAGAAAAGATATCGGGTCGAGATATCGTTTCAGGGCATCTGCCATCTCTCCCCTCAGGAAGGGTCCCATGATCGGGTGCGACAGTGCCATCTCGTCGCCCAACAGTCTCAGTTCGTTCTTCAACTGCTCTCCTGCATATCCCTCGGCCAACGAAGGCGGCTCGACGTCCACCACGGCGGGATCATCGTCGAGTTCGATAGCGGCTTCGAGGCAGTATCGGCTCACCCGCCTGCTTTTCAGGAAGGCCGCGGCACGCGCTGCCCTTCTCCATAGCTCCGCATCCGAGGGATCCCGATCCAACGCTGCATCAAAGTCGTCGAGGACGGCCCTTGCCTCGTCTCTTGTATCTTCTGCGTCGAATACGGACGCCGAAGCCCCATGTCCTGCGGCGCGCGCCTTATGCCTAATGCGATCGAGCCTGAAGTGGCCGTGGTTCTTGTATGCCAGGTAGTAAGCCTGCGGGAGGCTGTTTCCGGTATTCTCGCCATCGGGGCCGACGATGTCGAGAGCTGGGGGAAGGAGAGAGCCCTGTGGCAACAGCGGCAGATTCTGGTGGCTCTCTGCACGTTCGTATTCGGTGGTCGCCTCGGGATACTGGAAGATGGCCGACTTGAAAAGCGATTTGTAGGCCTCGGCAGCCTCGTCGTAGAACTTGGGACCCTGCGCATGCAGCTTCAGGGCATTTTGGAAGATTTTCAGGGCATCGTCGACCTGCAGCTGCCGAGTGTTGTCGATCTCCTCGTCGATGTTCTCCTCCGGCTCAACGTTGATCGCATTGAAGGACGGCTATTAAGCAAGCACCAGCCACAGCAAGTCAATCAGTCAGCCCTGTCTGTCGCTCCAGCCAATTTGAGGAATGCGCAAAGACGAAGCTGGGACAACGAGAAAAGGAAGGGTAGGGGGCATACCATCGTGTCGACCACGTTGTGTGGTATTCGCCATTATACGCTCGAGGTATCAGATTCGAAAGAGACGGTTTGCGACAGAGAAAAAAACCTTAGAATAAAGCTGGTCGGAGCTGATGACCCAAGGAAGGTATGGCGTGGGACAATGATAGCCTGAAAACGCGACGCCAATCGATAAGACGCGATGAGGTGGCTCCCAGCTTTACGTTGAAATTCCAACCAAAGACACGGTAAGGCAGTTGCTATACTAGCACGGTACTGCCACCGTCATTATGCACTCTTAGGACAGTGTCGAGGCCGAAACAGCACTGTCACCACCAAATTGGGTATGCAACAGCATCCCTGCCTTCGAGGCTGCAAGTGGGTCCGTGAGTTGGCATCTTCCACGCACGCAACTGGGCGGAGACGAATCGCACCCAGATGGCTCGAGTCGACGTCAATCTGGCGATCCTATTAAATCCTGCGCCTCGGTATAACGTTTTTGAATTTCGCCCACACCACGCTCGTAAATAACGGCGGCGAATTGCAAGCCGACTCGCCCATCTCGCCGCCTTCTAAGCTGGCTTTTGAGCCCAGCACTTTGGGGTGCGATAAGCTTGGGTGGCAGCTTGATCCAGTTGCGAGACGGGTGACGGGTTTCAAAAGCACCTGGAGCTTCCTCTAGGTTGAGCTAGGAAGAGCTCCCAATTCGTCACAATGGTCGCGCCGGCCGTTCCCGAGTTCGTAGCGTCGACCACACAACTTTCAAGCCCTCTCTTCCGTCGAGTAGAGCCGCTGACCAGCTTGCAGAATCACCGAGGAGGTCCTCCAGGAATCAATCGACGCCAGAACCGACCAGCTCATTGCTCTGCGCGAACTCGGCCCACCAGACCTGGTTCACCTCACCAAGATCCAGACAAGGAATTCCGGCAAGCATGTACGGGCCAGCCCCTCCCCCAGTTGAGGGTCGCGATCCTCCAGCGTCTCCCAGCTTTCTTCCAGCTTCCCCGTCTTGTGTACGGCTTGCGCTGACTTCCCTTTCCTCACTAGCTCGGCGTCTACCATCATGTTACGGGCGTCGACGCGTCGTCTTCCGCCAGCCTGGCGGCCTACATCAACACCCTTACCTACCGGGACCACGGCCAAGCTGCGACAACAAAGATAGCGCAAGGAGTATACTGGTAAGTCTTTTCCCCCATGTGTGCGCTCGGCTTAGGGATGCCTCCTACCTAGGCAGAGACGGTGAAGCTAATCGTTACTGGTTGTTGGGACCATCAGCTGTTACAATGCCCTCTCTCGACTCGACATGCGCGTCCACGTCCAGATACCCGGCTCCGTTGAAAGCTACTGTGTGGACGAGAGGGGCGAGAAGAAAAAGGCCAGTGACGAGCTGTGGCTGGAGACATACCTCTGCAGCGTCCTCCGGGCGTACTCCTACGCGGACGATGGCAGCGGCGAGACGATAAGGAAGATCATGGGCGTGAGGAGATTCAACCCCGTCACCAACACCGAGACTGAGCACCGCTTCCTCAGCGCCGCCGAACAATTATTTTTCCGAGGTCAGTCCCAGATCTCCCAGGTCTCCCACTTCCATGGAGTGCCCCTCATCCCTTACTTCGCACTAACCCTAACAAAACACTCACCCACTCTAGGATGGCAACTTGGCTCCGACTCCACCGTCCAGGTCCCCAACGTTGTCTCGAACCATCTCGTCAGCGGCCTTCTGAAGTACTTCCAAACTACAGGGAGGTTCGTGTCAGGGATCAATCTCTTCGAGAAGCTAGTGTCGCAAAACATTGAGGTCTCATCCCTCCTAGCGAAGGTGCTGTTTCTTGGGAACGAGGAGGTGAGGGGCGTGCGCATCCTACGCGATGCTCTGCGAGAAATGCCCATGGATTACGTGATGCTCGACACACAAGCCGAGTTCCTCCTCAAGAAATCGAGGACCGCCGCCACCCCGGAGCAGAAGGCGGAGAGGCAACGGATGGCGCTGGCCTGCGCCGACAGGAGCACCATCGCCGCTCCAAGCGAGTTCGGCACGTGGGCGCGGCTGGCCGAGATCTACGTCGCCATGGAGGACTGGGAGAACGCGTTGACCATCCTCAACTCGTGTCCCATGTTCACCTACCAGGACAAGGATGCCCCCATCATGCCGGAACCCAAGGATGTGTACCTGCCCACGCTACCCGAGACGCGGCTAGACGAGATCGACAGCGAACCCGAGGGTCGATACCTCGAGCAGGTAGACCCCGGTCTGGCGAATCTTAGGGCGGCGTCCTACCGGGGAACGTTCAAGCATGCGTACCGCATCCTCACCGAGATGACGGCCAAGATCGGCTGGGATCAGCTTCTCAAGATCCGGAGCACCGTCTTCGTCATGGAGGACGAGTACCGATCCGAGAAGCAGGAGTCTTCTGCCTTGCCGACCAAGCGCAACGCTAGCACCGACGGCTTGAGGGGTTCGCCTGAACCCGAAAAGGGTGACCACACCCCTCCTGGCGAAGGCGACGATGAGTCTGATAAGGGATCGACCATCGAAGCCGAAACCGATGCTGCGACCGGCACCTCGACGGCCTCGACTCTGGCTTCCAACGGCCACCAGTCCGTTGAGAAGCCGTCCAGCACAGCCAACCCGAGTGAAATCAATGAAGACAAGGAAAATGTGAGAGAAAGCATCCTCCTCCGTAACCCCAAAGCCTACGTACCATGGTACTTACCTAACTCAACCTCTCCTCTGAGAATGCGTTGATGACGATGACTGACTAATAACCCAACCAACCAACAGGGCGTCATACCGGAGGACCACTCCCGCCTCAACAACAAGCGCCTCTGCGAGCGCTGGCTCGACAGCCTCTTCATGGTCCTCTACGAGGACCTGCGCGTCTACACCATCTGGCGCACGCAGATGGCCCAGTACCGCGCGCAGTCGATGCAGTTCAAGAAGTCGGCCGACGAGTGGGAGATCCTGGGCTCGCTCGCCGAGCGGCTGCAGCACACGGACGAGGCCGTCGAGGCCTACCGCGCCTGCCTGTCCCAGCGGTTCTCTCCGAAGGCCCTTTCGGGCATCCTGCGCGTGTTCGAGCGGTCGCCCAACTCGACGCGAGAGACCGTCGCGGCGACGATCCGCCTCATCACCTGGCAGTACAGGTGGTACTCGGAGTTCTCTCCCGAGCTGCTGCACACCATCCGGAAGCTGATCGAGGACGAGGGGGCCGTGAAGGTGCGCAGTATCGTTCAGGCTACGAGCTTGCCGCAGAACGTGCTGGACTTGACGCATCATTATGCTGCGCTGTGCGCTACGTTCCGGAGCAGTGGGACTGATGGGTAGAGTAGAGTTGCGTGAGTCGGTTGGGTTGGGTGATGGTGATGGATAGATATTGAAGTTTACCTATCTCTCCAGCATGACTTATCTACATAGGTACCTACCTACCGTACACGAGGTAGGTGTCAATTGGTTGAAGGAGAAATGGTGCATCGTATGGAGGTTGTGTTAGGGACTAGGTAGGGATCAGTCTAGGCTCTCAGCTGCCGTATCTTTCTTTTCATGTTGCGTGTCTGTCTGTCTATCGTCTAGGTGTCTGATCTAAATCGGCGGAATAGGTAGCCTAGGTAGAGCTGGAAGCGAGGTTTTAGGAAGACAAAATCGGTAACCAGCTGGCAGGGAGTTATAAAATTTCACCCAAAGCCCTCTTTCACTCTCGTGTCTATGTCCCTGGCAATTTTCGTGTCTATCGTCAGTTTGCTAGGTATCCAGAAGGGTTGATACAATTTGCTCGTAAGTTATCATCCCAGTGATATACACCTGCTCGTTTTCACCTCTCAACGTCCGTCATCATCGCCTCATAGCCACAAAAGTTTCCATCAGTTCAGTCTCATATCACTTCTCAAGCAGCTGTTTACTAGGTACATACCATGTTACAGCCTGAACACCCCTCTTTTATCTGTATCCCAATCGTATATCATTCCATGTTCTGATCTTTTCCTTACGATCCCAATGCCACACCTCCTTTCGGTCTATCCCAATACTTCGATGTAGGCTTCATCACTCCTGCTTTTACGACAAGGTTACCTACTCATCCATCCACGCCAACATCGGTACGTCGACATCAATTCCGTGGGGGTAAAGCTGGAAAGCTCGAGGGGCGTCACCTTCTAACTTCGGTTAAAATGCCTGCAGCTTCGAACAATGGGTCCTGGACTCCTGGTGCTGCGGCCGATGCTCTCATCAGTCGAGCGTCGTCCGTTCCTCAACACCTACCCCAGTTTAGAATGTTTCCCCTGTTCAGTCCGCCCGCCCCTGGCCAACAAAAAAGTCCCGACAACCCGTCTCGGGCAGCACTATATTAGCCCGCCATCTTTTTGTCCGGAATCCGTGGTGTGATCCCGCCTGCTCGCTGCCAGCAACCAGCCTCCTCCCGGTTTGATGTTACCGACAAGCGGCGGCCAGCAGAAGCGCGACCAGCCGGGCGGGCGGGACGGCTGGGAGCTGCTATCTTCGATGGCCACTACCACGAAGTTCGAGACGCACGTATATAAAAGCGAGGTCTGTGTGCCTTCTGCATCACGCAAGGTATACATTGATAGACTGATAGTGCCTATGATTACGACCCGACGACCGATATAATCTGTAGCTAATAGACCGTGCCGTGTTAGCAAGGATTCCCCTGTATTCGGCGAGCTTTGTATCCGGCGCTCTGGCTGTTGACAGCATACTGGTACCTCAGTCCTCACTGATATGACGCGGCAGGGAGTTCTCCCGGGAAGCAAGACATATATCCACGTATACGGGAGTACCAGATATCTCGCGACGCTCCTTTCAAAACTTCCTCACAGCTGTTGCGATCCTCCGGACGTCACTAGGATTCTGAGAGATGAGGAGCGAGCTCCGGGCTCTCTAATAGCCACAAACCTGGACAAGATCAAGGAAGCATCTCGACGCATCTCGGCTCATCAGTAAAAGCCCAGCGCAAACTAAGCGCCGATGAGTAGACCGGACATGAAGAGGCGAACCTAAAAAAAAAAAACATACAGAATCAAAACAGCGCCATTCCCGATGGATAATCTCCAGCAACCGTCCATCCCCCGCCGTGAGTGGCCGGGTGTGGTGGTCTCCCACCCCTTTATCCGGAGAAAAAGGGCTGGCTGACAGGGACAAGCGGCCCCTCTCTCGGCATGGTAATGCGTGTTCGCGTAGAATAAAGTAACCGAAGAAGGGGGGAGAATATCTCCTTACCGTGCTGTGGGAACCTGCGTGTAAAGAGACGACCGACTTTGAGAGCCTCCTCCTCAGAGTCGAAATTTGAACTAATAAGTGCCTAGGTACCTTATCCTAGGTTGCCCATGAAGCTATCGTATTCCGTCTCAATCCTCTCTGCACCATCATGTTATAGCAAGCTGGACTATCCTGCTGCATGACACGTCAGCTAAATTTGGAAATCAACAGCCCGAGAATGGCCTCACACCCCTCTACACCCTACCTACCTACCACGGACATGGCTTCACCCACCCTCTGCCACTCGCGCGATGTCCGGCGAACCGGGTGCATCGGCCATATGTGCCTGGGCAGCCCGTCTTGGCAAAGACCCGGAGAGTGCGTTCATCTGATGATGAGCACGATATGGCTTGCTGAGGTCCCAATACCACGGCCGATATATGCTATGAAGCTTATCTCCTGCCTAAGTAGGAGCTCCTTTTACCCAGAGGTCCAGGAACGGGCATACACAGTCCTGGTAAGCAAGCCTCGTCGCCACTCAGCCGACCCACGACGTCCGTGGACGGCTCCCCGGACATCCTGCTGGTGGAAGCCGCAGAATAGCAGTAGATATATAGAAGCCTAATGGGTCTCCACTGGAGAGAGTGAAATACGATCGGGCTCAACGCGTCCCCTCACGGCCGTCCTTCCCTTCCGGGATCACTTGATCTAGCCTCCCTGAGAGCCCGAACGCAAGCTCCCTCCGCCAACAGACCGAATCTTTCCTACTGCAAAAGATGCTAGTCGAGTGGGTGATGCTGGGCGGCTTGGCAGGATCTGCCCTTGCCCAGCAGTACACCTTCGCCAAGTCGTATACCGGATGGGACTGGTACTAAATATGCCCAACTACAAACACAAGAGCCTCCCTCCACCAACCACATGTTCCCTTTAACGAGCATATGCTAACTGAAATCCTAACTCCTACTTTTTCTGTCGTAGTTGCAAAGCAGTCTGCTCCAACGGTAACTTCCGACAGGAGCTGCTGACATCAAGGTATTTCCGACTACATCACTCACCTACATCTACGACGCGGGCAACAATATCAGCCTCGCCACCCGCCCATAGCCAGACAGACAGACAGCCAGCAGACTGACCAACTCTCCAACCTCCACTTCCTCCCACCGCCATCCCAGGGGCGTAGTAAAAACCTGCGACAAATCCAACCGCGCCCACGACCGCGACGCCGGCCTCTGGGCCGACAGCGCCTGCCGCGCCTCCTCCGGCACGGCCTTCATGTGCCAGGACTTCCAGCCCGTGCCCGTCGAGGAGAACCTGTCCTACGGCTTCGCGATCCAGGTCCGCCCCTCGCAGCAGGGGGACGACCCCTCCTGCTGCAAGTGCCTCGAGGTCGACTGGCTCTCCGGCAACGCGGCCGGCAAGAAGATGATCGTGCAGGTCGTCACGGCGGGCGGCTCCGGAGGGGATATCACGCTCAATGATCTCATCATCTTGACGCCGGGGGGTGGGGTGGGGCCGTTTGGGGATACGGGGTGTAAGAGGCAGTATGGGAATAACTTTGACTGGTGCGTCATACCTACCTACCTACCTAGATGACTTACTTACCTACGTCTAGGTAGTAGGCATGCTAACGTGGTGTTCCGGCGGCTGTTTCATTTGCGATCGATATCTAGGGGCACATCGTTCGGCGGCCACACCGGCAGAAGCGGCTGCGAGCGCCTCCCGTCCAACCTCCAGGCGGGCTGCTACTGGCGCTTCAACTGGGCGAGGGGCGACATCAATGGTTGGGACATCGTGTACCAGCCGGTCGTGTGCCCCAGCAGGCTCACTCAGATCTCGGGTTGCGAGGCTAAGCCGTGAATGAAAGGCCGTAAAGGCTAATCCGTGGGAGGGAAGGGGAGGTGAGGTGGTTGGTCTGGAGAGGAGAGACTAGGGAGGCAGGCAGAGAGAGAACAGAGGAGAAGGGAGCCTTCCTTTCCTTGGTTCTTCTCGTCTCGTAAGTTTGCCGGGGTGGTGGTGGGACTGGATGGGCGGGCGGAGGGGTGGATGTATGTCCGCTCGTGTGATGGGTCGAAACGACGAGATGAACCTGGAAACTGGCTAGGTTGGGTGGGATTGGATTGGGCTGGTCGTTAATGTAAGAACAACAGACGGTTAGTATGCTGCGCATGGACTAATGAAATAAGTATCGTAGTAATAGTATTGTGTGTCGCGCGTGATTCCTGTGGTCCTCTCGATCACTTCTCTTTGGGCTTGTGCTGAGGTGTCGGTTGCCTTCCTCGTTGTCTAAGTGATCAAGTGATTATCATCACGAACAGAAATAAAAATGGATGCCGAAGGCAGAAGTGCAATTAAAGTATTCGACACTCACTCCATTGCCATCCCCCCTGGTCTCAAGGCTCGAGCCGCACGACGCAGCATGCGCTTCCACTTCTATTCCTTCCTGCATGGATGGCAAATGCGATCTTCGTTGTGGAAGTACATGTAAGTGATTCAGGTTCCTGCATCCATCTCCTGCGAAATGTTGTCCTCGTGATCGAAGATTGGGCATCACCGAACCATCCAAACCTCCAAAATGGCCGCCAAGCGAACCAACCAAATGGCGCCGCGTCGGTTGTTTTGCAGGGTAAGGGCCGCCTCCTCGGCGGCCAGAGTTGTAAGTACGCGTTTCTGCTCGTCCCGGTAGCTTCAAGCTTGAATCCTGAATGGGCCAATTCTCAACTGGTTTTGTGTATGTGGGGTTTTTATATGCGGATGTGATGTGGGCGGGTTGCGTTCGAGGGTCGAGACCCCCGAGTTGGTCGAGCCGTTGGGCCTCAACTCGTCTCCTGATGCGGCGCGTCATCCATTGTGGATGGATGGATGGATGATGGATGGGGGGTGCTGGTTTCTACATGCTGCCAGGTACGGTACGGTACATAAAGAACGTCGTGTTCCTGCATTTAGTTCTACATGACTTTCTTGAAGAAAGTTCTTGGCTTGGTAGTTTGCTGCTCCTTCTCTTGAGGCTTGGCTTGCACGACGATATCCCCGAGATAGACTAGAGGTCTTTCTTGAGGGAAAACGATCCGATTGAACGGCCTACTAACTAAAACCCCACATGTCTACCTACGTACACCCGACCAACCAACCTACATGTACGAACGAATCATGACGAGAGCGCCTTGGAAAGGGACGAGGTGTACACACATCCATCTGTATCCAGCAGCCATGTGTTTTGTTGCGCCTTCGAGTTGGGGACGGAAGATGAGAGGGAAGACAACCGACAACAGGATACAACCGATAGAGAGTGGGACGCCGGCGCGTAACAACAAAGTCAAAGCATGTCCAGCCAAGAGAAGAAGAGGTCTATCCCGAGGTCCCAGTTACTCGCCTTGTTGTCCTTACTGAGTGTTTGATAGATCCCGTGTTTTTTTTTTCCCAACCTTTGTGGAGACGGAAGGATGAATGACGAGGAAGGAGGGTCGTCGTCGACCACGACGGAACTTTACGGCAAGGACCAACCCTTCCCTGCCGAGGAGGAGTAGAGTTGTGTGTGGTGTGGACTAATTTTAGTCCTCCTCGTCGTCACCACCGGCGGCGACAGCGCCGTTCTCCTCGACCTCTTCGACAGCGGCCGCGGACTTGGCCTTGACGGCAGCCTTGGACGGGAGGTCGGCGGCGGCGTCGTCACCAGCCTCATCCTCATCCTCGACCTCGTCTTCCTCCTCGCGCTCCACACCGTTCTCGCCGTCGTCGGCGTCATCCTCGCCGTTCTCCTCGCCGTTCTCCACGCCGTTCTCATAGTCGACCTCCTCGTCATCGTTGAGGGCCTTGACGTCGTCCTCGCCGGCGGGGACGGCGGTCTTTTGCTTCTTCTTGGGAGGAGCTTTGTCTTTAGGGAAAAATATCAGCACCAAGTACGAGAGAGCGAGGAGTTGTTATGGGAGGGTAGAGTAGGGCAAGGGGTTGGTCGTTGCCTCGGGTGTTCCTCGGGTGCTTATCAACAGGAAAGCGGTGAGCAGTGAGCAGATTGTTTGGGACTTACCGACGACGCCATTCTCCTCTTCCTCTCCGGCATCATCGCCGTTCTCCTCGTACTCCTCCTCCTCCTCCTCCTCACCATCATCCTCTTCATCTTCGTCTTCATCACTAATATATCTATCATACCGGAGGGTCTAAGTCAGCATACGAAAAGCTTCAGTAGCAGGATGTTCGTCGACGGATCTCGGGTTTGCCCAACAAGCACCACCCACGTCGTGAGGGAAGTCCGTCGTAGCTCTCGCACGAAGTGGGGACCTGTCGGTCTGAAGAGGACGGATACTAGGTACGATGCGCCGTCAAGCGCCATCAAAAGAACAAAAGTCCAGCGATCCGAGTGCGGTCGCGTGCTTAATGCGACGCACGATGTGAAAAAAGCGCATTCCGGAGGGTTGTGGTGATGGACTTACTCCTCTTCCTCCTCGTCGTCGCTGGGGAGGGAGACAAGCTCCTCCTCCTCGTCTTGCTTTCGCTTACGGCTGGACATTGTCGAAGGGGTGGCGGACGGGTATTACACCCAAAAAATATCTATCAATTGGATGGAATTGGGGTTGGAAAAGGTGGTAGGAGGGACGGACACCACGGGTTGGGAGGGAAATGGGTGCGGTTGGAAGCAACTGGGAAGAAGGGCAAGAAGGCAAGGAAAGGCTGAAAAGGAGGAAAGTTTGGGGGGTGGTGCTGGCTGATTGTGTGGGAAAGCGGTGCTTGGGGCAGGGTGGCCAGGGGGTGGGCAGTGTGGTGCTTGGGGCGGAGGGCGGAGGAGAGTGAGAGCGGGAGAGAAAGGAGGGAAGGACGGGAAGAAGGGGGGGAGGAGAGGTGGCAGAGGTGGGAGCTCCAGCTGTTGTTTGCTTGTTGCCAACTCTTTTGCTTGCGTCAGGTTGCTTCCAAGCGGCGCAGGTTCTACATACGGACTACGGAGGCTAGAAGTCATCAAGACTTGGTAAGACGAGGCTTTGCATAAGAACTGGGATGTATGGGGTACTTCCCGCCACTCGGTCCCGATAGCACACTGACGCGAAAGGGCCCCGACTGGGGGAGCTCCATCGAGGTTGGTTTGGTGCTGCGGAGAGCGGAGAGCGGAGAAGTGTGAGAGAGAGGAGTGAGGAACATGGGCCGCATGCAGGCCCATGCTCGTTCTACGACGTAGAAGGAAAGGAAGCGGAACAGCGTGAAAGGAAAAGGCGAGTGCCAGCAATTGACGACTTCATTGGTTGGAGCGGGAGCAACTAAAGCTCGGACCCCACGCATCACTCAACTTGTGTTGGCTCCTGACCCCTGGCCGAAGCAGCTTGGTTCAGACTTGCTGACATAAGAGGGCGGCAGGAGCATTGCCGAAAAAGCCTCAGTGATGAACAAGCGTGAGGAAATGAAGAGAGAGAGAGAGAGAGAGAGAGAGAGAGAGAGAGAGAGAGCCGTTTCAGGAGCCGGTTGAAGCAAAGTGTTCGCTGCGCGCAACGGTAAAATGGGCCGCGGTCTGGTTGCGAACTCAACTCGAGCCGTAGACGGCGGTGGTGGAGGAGGGATGTTCGGATGGTTGTCGTCATTACTAGCAAACGACCGCCGTGGGCACTCCCACCACCATCTACCGGTCTGCTCGATGCCGTAATAAGCTAGCTTTCATCTGTCTGGAAAGGGAAATCCTGTAACGGGGGCTCGACGCGAGCCGCCGTCAACCGATGATCCGGCAATGATGAATGATGAACGACGCGACAAGGCGGACTCTGCCAAGCAAACCCTACTGTGGTAAGTCAGCTAGAGGAGGAGGAACAGGAGGAGAGGTTGCACTGATGGCCGAGTGATTAGATTGTGGATGAGGAGGCCAGGAGGGGGAACTATCCCACTAGCCCAATTTCCTTTCCGCGGTGCGACGGGCGGCACGGCTCGGAAGGTCGAGGTATTTCGTGCGAGGAACTCAGACGCGTCCTCAACTACATACCATCACTACCACCGCCGACGCGTCGATGCGACTTCCTCCGCACTAGTAGGTCTGACCTGCGAATTGGTGAGGATGAGGGATGGAACGGGAGGGAAATGAGAAATGATTACACAGCCTGCCTGTGAGGACCTTGTTTATGTCTAGCTGGTAGATGCTAGATATCCAGCTGTCCGTCTTCGAGTTTCGCGAGGATGACCTGGGAACCGGGAAATAGTCGTCGAGCCTGCTGCTTCGCCCCGCTCAGCGCCATCCATGCCAGGATGAACGGAGGAACCGGAGGCAGGCGTGGTTTTCTCGCGATGTGCTTACGACGGCTGGAAAGCCGCAAAGTAAGCTGTGTAAATTACTGCCCGGTTCTATGATCGAATATTGATGAGAGAGAAAGAGAGAGATTGAACGGTGATTGATACCACAGTAGTGTGCGGCGTGAAAGACGAGAAAAAACATTTGAAGGATTGAGCATGAGAGCTTGGGGCGTAGAACTTCCGCAGTGGTGTTGTTGATGAAAGCACGCCCGCCTGACAGATCTCAAATATTGATTCATTGTGAAAATTTTAACACCCAGGAGAACCGAGGAGAACGCGGAAAAGAAAAAGACAAAAACAACGCTGAAATGACGGCATAGACAAATTTCAGTCAGGCGTCCACAGCTGGAATAGAAAGTCAACAAAATAAGGAAAACATCGAGAAGGTCCATTGCCAGCTGGGGTGGAAAAATTGCAGCCCCTCCAGGCCCCGATCGCCTAGCCCAGTTCAGGGGTTAGCTTCAGAACGCCAAGCAAGGGGCCGCGAGAGCTAGCGAGCCACGCCATGCACGTTACCATAGCCGTGGGAACGAATCCCGGTCCCCATGATCACAATTTTTCGCTCAACGACGGAATGATGAGGGAATGAAGGGCTTGTCCGTCCTCCGTACCTGTACCGAACTCGCCGACGGAGATGCCGTGATGATGAGAAAAAAAGCATGAAGAGAAAAGGAAGACATAGGTTGATGGGTTCTACGTAAGGATTTGTTGACACTTGACAATCATCAAAGAGCGCGCGGACATCCTTCATTCTGTTTTGTGGGCTTTTGTTTCTATACCTTCATCCTTTCCGCCCGCATTGACATCATCGCTTGGAGGGAGACCTCTGGTGAGACATGCCGTTTCCTGCGACTGAGGCAGGCAGGCAGGGACTGACTGAATGACAATCGCCATCTCGGCTGCATCGAGCGCGTGCCCACTGTCAATGTGAAACAGTCTCCCTGGACGGCCCTTCTCCCTCCCTCTCTGGAGTCTCTGAGGACTCTCGAGATTTTCCGAGCGTCACTTTTCTTGTTTGTTTTTTCCAATTGGACTTCCCATGGCAGCAAACCAGCTCGAGCTGAACTCACCTGGCAAGCATCCTTCACTCCACAATCCCCCGCAGACGTACTCACTATTTGCTTACTCGTGGGCCTGCCTGACTCTTCTTCCCGAAGCCTTAACTCCTTCAGAGCACAACCTGTAGGATAGAGCTACTCCATTGTTCGGCACTGCAGTTCGCCATCAATGCCCTTTCGAGATTTTGATCTCCTAACTTTCTAATGAATGGTGTCAGACCGGAGAACATTGAGGCTGCTTGCTTTGAGGTGGCTTGGTGAACTCGGCCCATGGTTGCTTGTGTAATCCCCCCGGACTGGCGGGAGAACTGGGCCGATTGCGCTGGGATTGGTTAGACGGAGAAAATTAGGTTTGACGCAGGTACGACCGCCCAGCAGCAAGCCCAGGCAAAGGATCAGTGAGTGATTGGGAGTTCCCGGAGGCCTTTTTCAAGACCCCGAAATATTGATGAATTGGAAAATTTTGATCTTGCGAGGCACAGGTCAGACGCGCATCCTCATGTTAGACGCCGTACGCTCTCCTGCACGAAATACTCCGTAATACATGTACGAGGCTGAACCCGATCGCGCAAAATTGACAAAAATGACCACAGCATCTGATATGCCATCCGATGTCACCTGTGATGAGGAGGGAACTTGAAGCGTGCAGTTTGGTGGTTCTGGACTTGTGGTTAGCAAGGGTGCACTGGCTGGCGGGTGAGGACGGATCTGGACCTTGTGCGTCCGCTGGTGGTGGATGTGGGGCTAGTGAAGCAGGGAGCAGGGGACCCTGGCAATTATTGCAGCCCAAAGATCAGGCGCGTTTGCAGCAGGTAATGAGTGAGTGACAGGCAACACAAGGCTTGTGCGCGTGGTAAAAATACGTCTGGTGCCACGAGTAGGCAACCCAGCAGAGGAGATTGAGAGAAAAAATAAATCATGACTGTTCCCAAGAGCAATTCTCTCATGGATTCTGCTGTTGCTGCCTCATTGTAGAAACTCTCCTCGCCTGTCAATTGGCGGCGAAAGGGTAAAATGGCCGGATATTCTGAGCCAGACGACCCTTACGCGGCCGACGTCGAGACCAGCGCCAGCGCCAGCGCTGCCTCCAATAGGCGCCAGCGAAGCCTGAGGAACCGCGAGTACGGCCTGTTTGCCAACCGCCTGCGACAGCGACCCACGACGAAACAAGAGCCCGCCTCAGAAGTTCCAGGCCAGCCCCTGGCCCAAAACCGCAGACTTCAAGCAGCAGCCCACAGGAAAGAGGAGGAGAAATCAGAGGATGGCGGAGATAGTGACTACTATTACTGTGTCGATGAGGAGTCGGCGACGGATGCTGTAGCGCCCCAATTGCCTCCCATTCCCCTCAGCCCGATCTCGCCTCGCTGGGCTTCCTTTGCCGGCAGCGTCCACAGCATCAACAGCGTCAACACCACCGGCGGCAGCGGCGGCGGCTCAGACCAGCAGTACGGTGGCGGCCAGCACCATAATTCGAATCACCACCAGAACCAGAACCCGCCATCCCCGTACCATCAGCACCACCACCAATACCACCAGCATCATCAGAACCACCCGTACCAGCAGTATCAACCTTACCAGCAGCAGCATTCGTATCGCGATCACTCGGCCACATCCTCCGTTGCAACCACTGCGACGACGCCCCTGACTCCCACCTCACCGTCTTCGATTCACTCGCCTCCTATTTTGTCGCCTCCTCCCCGGAAACGCCCGTCCGCGTCGGCATCCAGGTTCGCCGGCTTGTCGTCTCACCCTGTGTACCCCTCGGATCCGACCGCCCACCCTGATCGACCGTCCGTTCCCCTACGCGAACTTCCTCTACGCGAGCTTCCTCTACGCGAGCTACCACTTCCCGAAGAGGACGATGATATAAGCCCTGGCCTTCTCCCGCCGAGCAGCAACAGCGCCGCAAACTCTGCCGCTGTCCTCGCCGCTGCCCCCACAACATCTTCCTCTCGACCCTCCTCTCGACCCTCCTCCCGCCTCACCACCGATTCGAGGCCCTCGTCCTCTCGACCGTCGTCCAGCCGCCGAGCTGCGGAGGAGGCCATGCTCGTCGAGAACTTCTCTCGCCCCCGCAAGGCGAGCATCAGGCAGACGGTGCGGGAGGTTCCCTCTCGACCTAGCAAGTACGATGTCGAGAGCCCGATTTCGAACCCTGCCCAGGCTGCCTGGCCGAGGACAAGAGGACCTTCTGTGTCCTCCAGTCGCTCTGCGGCCACCCTCGCCTCCCTGAACGCCCGCCCGTCAAACGACCACCTTAACGCCTCGTATAGAGCGCCTCGAGCAGCACAAACAGTTACGGCGCCGGCTTCCTCCGTGACTAGTGGCGGCATGATCTCGCCCGGGCTTCCTCGGCCACAGATGGCCTATAACCGTGTGGACGGTGCTGGATCTATTCCCTCGTCGTCTACGCATACACATGCCCACCCTTCTACTAGGGAAAAGGAAAATATCATGCCTTGGATCGCAGACGAAGAGCCCCGCTCTAGCTACCGCTCGCAGCTGACCACCTCGACTGCACCCGGAACCATGTTCACCACGGCCGGCACGGAGAGGAGCAGCGTCTTGACCAAAACCAGCTCGAGGACGTCGGCCTCCCTCTACGGCTACGGCGCAGGCTCGGCGGCTGAGGATGGTGGGCTGAGCCTCGAGGACGTGATGGGCATGTACGAGAAGGGTTTTGTTGATTCCACCGGACCAGAGGACAACGACCTGGAGACCGACGCTAGGGACGAAGACGCACAAGATGCACAAGATGTAAACACTCTTGGTCATGGGGCATCTGAGACATCCAAGTCAGGGGGAGACAACGGCCAGAATGTTGGCAACCGCATTCTCGAGGCCATGAGCGAACCCTTGCCCATACCAAACAAGGGTACCGGCCTCCTTAGGAAAGATGACGTGCCCCTGGTGCGGGACTCGGGCGCTTTCTTTAGAAAGTCTGGGCTGCCGTCATCGCTGCCGAACGATATCGGCCTGGGCCCAACACAACAACGAGAGCTATCACGGCGAGAGCGCCAGGACAAGGACGAGTCGACGAGGAGCAAACACGACTCGGCCAAGCTGCTGGACGGCGACGAGCAGTCGTCACTCCGGCGGCGACCCAGCCAGCAGGGCGGTGGACGCACCTCGCCCTCCAGCCCGGCCATGTCCACCTCCAACCCTGATCTCCCCGAGCACGAGCAGTCGACAGAACAACGACAACAACCACAGCAGCAGGAACAGCAGCAACAGCAGCAGCAGCAGCAGGAGGAGGAGTCAGAGGAGGAGTCAGACCAGGCATCGCCAACAGCGGCCGCTCCCCCTCTCCCCTCTCAGCTCTTCTCGGCCCCGACCAACGAAGACCCAGAGACTCGGGACCGGTACGGCTTCCGGAAGCACAACCAGTACATCAGCCGAGAGCAGTACGACAGCTGGAACTCGTCGTACACCGAGTACCTCGCGCGCCGCAGGAGGAAGTGGATGGCGTACCTGAAGGACTCGGGCCTGATGACGGAGAACCCGAACCGGTTCCCCGCGCCATCGGCCAAGACCAAGCGCTTCATCCGCAAGGGCATCCCGCCCGAGTGGCGCGGCGCCGCGTGGTTCTACTACGCCCGGGGCCCCACCATCCTGGCCCGCCACGCGGGCGTCTACAACGACCTGGTTGCCCGCTCGCAGCGCGGCGAGTCCAAGGAGGTCGACGCCGAGGCCATCGAGCGCGACCTGCACCGCACGTTCCCTGACAACGCGAGGTTCCGCTTCTCGGCGGCCGACGACGCCGCCGCCAGCAGCGCAAGCGAGACGAGCAGCAGGACCGACGTTAACGTCAGCCTTAACCTCGACGAGAAGGGCCGGCCCCGCGCCGCGGAGCCGCCCATCATCTCCAGCCTCCGCCGCGTCCTGCACGCCTTCGCCATCTACAACCCCCGCATCGGCTACTGCCAGTCCCTCAACTTCCTCGCCGGCCTGCTGCTGCTGTTCGTCGAGACCGAGGAGCAGGTCTTCTGGCTGCTCAACATCATCACGCGCGTGCACCTCCCGGGAACCCACGAGATGTCGCTCGAGGGGTCCAAGGTCGACCTCGGCGTCCTGATGGGCGCGGTCAAGGACTCGATGCCGGGCGTGTGGAGCAAGGTCGGCGGCGAGCTCGAGGGCGATTCTTCTCATAACAACCGCCCAGGCACGCAGAGCAGCGCCAGCGCCGGGGGGAAGAAGTCCAAGACCGGCGGCGGCGGCCGACGACCGAAAGCCGGCACCGTCGCCGCCGGAACCTCAAGCGCAGACCGCCTCCCGCCCATCACGCTCTGCATGACGGCCTGGTTCATGTCGTGCTTCATCGGCACCCTGCCGATCGAGACCACGCTGCGGGTGTGGGACGTCTTCTTCTACGAAGGGTCCCGCACGCTCTTCCGCATCGCCCTCGCCATCTTCAAGCTGGGCGAGCCCGAGATCCGCGCCGTGCAGGACCCCATGGAGATGTTCGGCGTCGTGCAGGCCCTGCCGAGGCGGCTGCTCGACTGCAACGCCGTCATGGAGGCCACGTTCCGGAGGAGGAACGGCTTTGGCCATCTGAGCCAGGAGGCCGTTGAGGAGAGGCGTGCGGAGAGGAGGGCTGAGCTCGTCGCTGCTGCTAATGCTGCTGCGGCGACGGCGACGGCATCTCAAGGCGGAGGTACGGTTCGTGCCGGTCGTGGTGGACGGGCGGCTGATGATGCCAGACTTGCTGCGAAGGCGGACATTGCGGATCTGGCGGGCGCGGAGGTCGATACGCCTGCTGCGGCGGAGATGAGGAGGAAGGGCACGTTGTTTGGGCGGAGGAAGGAGAGGGGGTGGGCGGCGGAGGTGTGAGAGGCGCTGCGACGTAGCACATTCACTCACTCCCTTCTTCGAGCGCTTTCGTTGCCTTGCCTCCTTTTCGCCTCTCTTCCGGATCAAGCGCCATTCTCCTTGCGTCCTTCAGTCCGTCGGCTCAGGCGTCGCACTTCCTTCACCCTCTGGCTAGGGGTAATTAAGGCACCACGCTTACAACTCAACGCTATGCTGATGCACATAGACAAAAACCAAACAGATACCCACCCCCGATACGTTGTTCACAACCTCCTTTACCCACCACCACTCATGTACGCACTGCACCACCCGTGGCACTTTGCCTGCCTGGTACACAACAAAATCTCCTTTGTCGAAACTACACATAATTCACTACATTGCATTTTTGTAGAACCATCCATCCATCCTTTGTCCATCAAACCGATTTGCTTCCCTCTGTCTTTTGTTCTTTTTACCGATTGAGCGATGACCATTTTCCCTCTTGTACTGAACTTTTCTTTTCTTTTACGGACGAATCCATTAGATATTGCATCAGCATCCAAAATACCACTGAAACAAACAACCCATCATACAGGTGTTGTGAGATAGAGAGAAGAGGGGGAGAAAAGGGAAGAAGGGAAGAAGTTAGAAGAAGAAATGCATTGAGACAGGGAGTTGGGGGAGAAGGGCGAGGGGAGAAGGAGAGGGAAGGAGATAGAGAGCGGAACAGTCTCGAAGTTATCTACACATGCATGCATGATACATGGGACAGATAGGCAAATGTGCTATGCTTTTTTTATTGTGCCACTGCTATCATCAGTTCCGTTTCCACTTGACTTGTGTCATTTACTAGGTACCTACCAGCCCATCATGTCCTTCTCGGCGTAATTCCGTCACCGAGGCTTTGGATGAGCAACTTTCCTTTCGACTAACCCAGGAACGTACCTAGGTACCTACCTAGGTACGCGTCAGCGTGCACACGCCGTTTACTCCCGACCGGTGTGGAACTAATTCCACGTCTCGTTAGCCCCTTCCGCTCCCTATGAGCTCCAGACGGGATACGGGAGAGGCTCTTTCCGGAGGAGAGGAGAGGGGGGTTTCGATCAGAGCGTCGAGAATAATGCAGATGAGTGGGTGAGAGCGGTGCGGAAAGGGGAAAGAAGACTAGAGGAGAGGAGAATAGAACGATGTCAAACTTCCATGTTACTAGTTTCTGTTCTCCGGGGTGTTTCCGGCGTTCAGTCTCTTTACAGAGTGTAGCCCGATGTTGAGGCGAGCGGCTTTAAGGCTGAGGGAAGAAGAAAGCACTTCCTGGCATGCACGAGGAACGGTTCGGAATCCTGGGCCCGGGGGAACACCACGGCCACTTGGTATCTCGGTAGGTGCCTGGGTAGATGTGCTCCACCAGCTAATGATCGCCCCCAAAGCTTCCATATACCTGCTCAAGCTGTGTGCTTCGTGTTTGAGAAACTTTACCCTGGTTGCAGAAGCAAAGAAAAGTGGCGTGGGCTGGCGCCGTTGGCAGACAGAGGCATGCACGTTGTCGGTCCCCTCGGTGGAGGTCCGGTTTTGGTGTTGATATGCAGGTATGCGTGAGGTATCATCCTAGGGGGCCAAAACCCATGCATCCTATCCTATGTCCCCCTGTTTAGAGGAGGCACAGCACTGGACCAAAAAGACGGCGAGGCAGCTCAGCACAGCGCATCCAACTTAAGTCCCAGTAAAATCACGGGGGGAATTATGTTTGAGGTGAACGAAAGTGGAAGGATTGTCGTAGGTTTTTTAACCCCCATTTTGTTTCGCCCTATGTGCCCAGGAAAAGTGCCTTGCATCTGGGTAGGGTACCTAGGGTACGTACCTACGCAGTGCTACATGGTTTGGTAGCGACCTGCCGCCTGCGTGCGTGCAGAGCACATGTCAACAATACCTCGAGATATTTGTTCGAGGAAAAAGAAAACGTGTGATATCTTCAATAAACGCTAGAAATAAACAATAGAAAGTGGCTAAAGAGGGTCATCCAATAGCCCGATAGCTACATAGCTCCCGATCCCGTCCTGCCCCTGTTTTTCATCAGTCATCCATCCATCCCTTGCCCCCCCAGCCAGCAGGTCGATTCCTCTTATGTTTTGTGTGTAGTCCTCTCAGTACAGAGCCAAGACGGCAATGCCGACAGCAGCGGCTCCCATGGCGCCCTTGACGGCCGGAGGCGCGTTCGCGATGGCCGCGCTCCTGTGCGTCGCGGACACCTTGGTGATATCGGCGGCCAGCGCCGACGAGGCGTTCAGCACGTCCGTCTCCGTCGGCCTGTTGGCGAAGGCGATGCAGAGCTGGCCGAGGGTCTTGGCGACGTCTGTTTGGTTTTAAACCGACTATTGTTAGTATGTAGTAGGTACGTACCTAGGTAGTAGTCTAGCTAGGCTGTTGTGGCGCGTCTTGATTCTCCTCCCAGTGGTACAGGAAGGGGCAAGAGGGGTAGACTGAGGAGAACAAGAAGGGCCAGGAGAAGAGAGAAGAGAGAGGAGTTGTTTTCACGTACTGGCTGACTCCAAGAGACTGCAAGAGTCGCACTTCGTGGCGGCCTCGGTGATGATGCTGGGGTTGTTGCAGACGCACTTGAAGTCGGTGGGCGAGCAGTTGTGGTTGACGGCCGCATTGTTGTAGCACAAGATGGCGCACTCCGGGATGCTGTTGACGACGTCGAGGACCTCGCCTGCCGAGGCCAGCCCGGCGATGAGGGAGAAGGCGAAGAGCTTGAACTGCATCTTGAGATGTCGTTGAAGGGGTGGAGTATCCGTAGAGTGGTAAAGGAGGGGTTGAGTGGTGATGGGTTGGGTGTGCTAGTAGGTTGTTGGAAGGCTTGAGTTGTAGATGATGAGGATAGTGTCTGTTCTGTCTGTCTTCTCTCTCCGGACTTGCCACTCGAATGTGGGCAGGAGAAGGAGTATTTATCTGCGCCGCCATCTCTCTCGTCCTTGGCTGATGTCGAAACCTGCCTCCCCTGTAGTACCTCTTCCCCGGGTGGTAGGATCAACATGCACCAACGTGTCTCACAGAAGCGGAGGCGGTGGTAAGAACCCAAGATCCTTACCGTCTCTCTGTGTCGGTGTGCCTGCCCGGTGAAAAAGATCGGATATGAATTCCATACATAGGTACTAAGTCGGTACTCTGTACAGAGGAGGGGTTCTCCAGCGCACAGGAGAAGAGCCTCCTCTGCGGCCGTCACGGAGACGCATACCTACAAGGGGCAAGGGAACACGCCCCGTAACTGTTTGCACACATTCGAGTGGCGCATCGGATGGCGGCGTAGGATGGGTTTCATCATCCACAGCCTTACCGGGAGAGCTCGGTCCGCAAAGGGGGGGAGGGGGATTTCTTGATAGTTTGGATTGGTTCAATAGGCAGGAGAGAGGCCCAGTTTGCCGAACCCTGCCCTTTCCTGTGCCACTGCCAAGTGGCAGGAGTTATGATGATGGACCAGGAACTCCAGGAACTCCAGGAGAGACTTACAAGCAGGGGCTGGGTGATATCTGCCAGCGCAGCTCCCCCATGTCCACTGTGCTGACATACCCCGTTTTGAAGCGGCACCGAAGGCTGTCACTATGGACAAGTCTCCTTGGCTCCTGGGTTCGCATACATTTGCCTAGGGCAAGGCTGAACTGAACGTCGGGGGCATGGCCAGGATGTGAGGCTTGCATCGGAGATTCCCCGGCCATATCCGCACAGGTACGGACACAGACAGACAGGCACAGAAACGGGAGCCACTCGGCTGGCCAACAAGTCCCTGGTTTCTGTGTGGGCAGAAAGAGCACTGCCTCTGGTGACAGGGGTGGTACAGGTGCAGAAAACCGTGATCACACCGCAACCCGGACCGAACCACGAACGACAGAGAGCAGAATGGATGCGACAGATGAAGTGACAAAGCCTGGAATTTTTTCTCGTCGGGAGAGCATAGCTAACGGATAGCCGCATGTTTCGTCTCGCGTCGCTACGTGAGGTGTTGTAGCGGACGGACGAACCTGTGCAACTTCGCCGGTGGTTCGACGACACCGGTTTGCTTCGCCGCGCCGCATGATGGAAGCTTCGAGTGAGGCACGGCGATGCCCATACCATACCATAACATAACATCCATGCCATCCCGTCCGGCGAGGAGAGGGAAGGGCAGTTGAACATGAACATGAGCCCCCTTCACGGATGACGATCGATTTTCGTCGGTATGTGTCCGCCATTCAGGAAATGCGACTCCCAAAAAAAAGGTTCGGCTTTTCGGCAGGAGTTGTTTGAGAGCGGATTTAAGAACACATCAAGGGCGATCATCAACAGAGGAACGCACTTGATGCTCCATCGCTCTAAAGGAGCACCGGTGAGATTTTGCCCAAAAGCGTTGAAGCAAGGAAGAAAGCATCATGATGAGACGGAAAGCTGTGGAGAGGAAATTTGACAGGGCAAGCCGGGAGGGGCAAACGAAGTAGAAGGAGCAAAAAACGCCCGACGAGGGAAAATCTGCAGAACAGACGAACCCCAGGCGCGCCCTCAGCCTCCCCCGCAGGCGTCTGGTGCTTGCGGCGGCTCAATTTTTAGAACTTAGCGACCCTGCTGCCAGCTTTCGGCAGGAGGTTGTGATGTTTCATGCTCAGGATGGGGGCCCTGCAGTGGGGGTGTGCGGGCGATTCCTACCACGCCACCACCAGACGCTTGCTGCCCGAACCCTTGGAACATGGAAGCTCGGAAGCCCTTTGGAAGCTAGCTAGCTAGCCCTGTATATAAGTAATTCAGGGCTCGCTCTCAATCCGACGACGTCGGACTTTTTGCTACACTTCCCTCTCCTTTCTGTCCGGGCATGGCCGCCGCCCGCATGCATGCATGCATGCTTCAAAATTCGGCCGAATTGACTACCAGCTGCCAACGGCGCGGAGAAAGAAGGGGAAAATAAACACGAAAGAACATCACATCGCAAGCGGACGATGCGGTCGTAACTCTCTGTGCTATGTCAATTTTGCACCGCCTTCCCTCTCAGCTGCCCGTCGGGTTGGAGAAAATGCAAAGTCATTGAAGCAGGTACGGTTGTGAGGTATCTGGGAAATTGAGTCGACGCGTCCTGAAGTCACACCGGTCAACCTCCGCCTGCCTCTCTGCCTCTGCTGCTGCCTGTTTGTGGATGTGCTCGTGTCCGCGTGTGTGTGCCATCATCAACCGGGCACTCACCCAAAATGCCTTCCGAAGGTGTCGAGCGGGCCTTCTGTCCTGCGCTTGCAAGACTTATTGACACTTTTCGCAAGAGCTGTGGTCGGGCGAAGTCAAGGCAGGCCCCTCCCGACGGCTTCCCTCCCGCTTGGCTGGACCTGCCTGCTCTCTAGGGTTTGCTCACTCTTGCCGTTGAACAAATTCGAGACGCCCCTTCCCTTGGCCCCTCCCAACAGGAAAGAAAGAAAGAAAAAAAGAAAGAAAGAAAGCGGGAGAGAAGACAAAGATGAGTCTGCACAGTACATGAAGGACAACACCAGTGAACGTTCTCGCCTGCTATTTCCTTTTTGGTCGCGCTTGTTTCTGGCCTGACCCCTGCCTACTCCTTTTTGCCCTCAGAGGAGTTGCAGCAGCGCGATTTCCTGCCCCTGGACAGTTGCCATCGTCTTGTCCAGGTCCTTTTTAACCCGATCCCTCCCCCGTCGCCTTGCTCCCCGCCCGTGGAATTACCCACCAGGTCTCGTCCCTACCTGCCCCGGAACCATTTATAACCTTCTCCGGGGACATTTCGAGACCGATTTCCCGGCGTTCTTGCTGGCGGTGGGTGCCGACTGGGAGCACCTAAGGCAGGAGTGTCAGGTACCTACCACCGTTACATACAAGGCGCCCTGACCCTGGCCGTTGCTCTTGAGGGGTGCTGGGCACATGGATAGCTTTCCCTTCTTTCCCGTTTACTGGGAGGATATCTTTCTACACAGCATCCTACTAGTGTGGAGATGGTGGCTAAATGAAAGTAGGAAGGTTTCTCTCTAAATGAATGGAAGCAACCACGACTTGTGAGGTCGTCTCGGAGGAGAGGCGCGAGTCGGGTTCATCATCTTCCGACCACACACGCACGAAGTGACGATAGGAGGTTTGATGTACTGTGCGTGCTTCTTGCTAGGCCCGATTGGAAACCTCGAATAGGTGCCCCGGGAGTACGTAGTGACCTCGAAGAATCGGTGGCGGCGCCAGACTCGCCGGGTGTAATCTTCCTATTTCTTAGTACAGGCTACCACCTAAGAAGAGCCTATGGAATCCTAAGAGCTTCGATGCCTTCTCCCAGCGCTCAACGACGGAAACATGCGGAGGATGTGCAGGTGCGCCTCTGGCCATGGCTTTTTAAAACTCTGCCGAAATAAATATCGCAGGGACTCTTCTATGTAACAGCAAGGCAAATAAATTGTATGCCTTGATGATGGTGGGTATCACAGTAAAACAGACAACGGAGGGTAGGAGAGAAGAGATAAGGGACAAGAATCTAAGAGAAAGAAGGAATTATGCTGCAGGCAGATATAGAAAAAGAAAACAACAGAACTGTACAGCACCTGGTGTGCGGCTGCTCAAGCAGTCGGTCCCAGTAGACCTCCGCCAACATCGTTGTCACAAATCTCAGAAAGAACAATTGACCTCCATCCTTACTCCGCTGATGCACCTGAGTAATTCACCGCTGTATCCGACGACACGCCGAGATCGCGCGTCGGTCAATCAATCAATCGTTCGCAAAGGGATCAATCTCCGGCTCGGCATCGTCGTCGTAGTCCAGAGCCTCCTCGTAATCGTCCTCATCATCATCATCATCGTCGTCCATCTCGACGTCATGCGCACGGTTAGCCGCGACGGCAACGGCCTTGGGAGCAGCAGTGGTAGAAGCTCCGGTACGCGATGATGACTGCTGCTGCTGCGGCATGTCACCGTCATCCTCATCATCCTCACCATCACTACCAAGCTGGCTCTCGGTAGGAGCTACGCTGGTCTGTCGACTGGTCGCGAGACTGCCGCCCTCGGAGCCGAGCCCCCCGATGCTGAACAGCGTGTTGATAGCACTGTAGTCAATGCGCTTGGAGAATTGGCGGCGCTCGCACATGTCGACTGTCGACTGCGTGGCCGAGTCGGCCGGCGACGTCTGGCCCTCGCCGATGCGCGCCTGGCGGGCGCGCTTGCCTCTGCCTCCACCTCCGCGGCCCTTGGAGGCCCTTGGATTCGCCTCGGCCATGCGCCTCTTGAACTCCTTCTCTTGCTGCTTGAGCAGCCAGTCCTTGTTCTGGTTGACCCAGAGCTGCATCTTTATCTCGGCCTCCTCCGGACTGAGCAGGCAGTTGTGCACCTCGTCGTCGTCCTCGAACTCGTCCGCGGCGACCGTCGGGTTGTCGAGCGGGGAGATGTTGGTGTTGTCGATGCCGAAGTGGAGCAGCTTCAGCGACGCGAGCTCCTGGGCGTTGGCTATGCGCAGGGCGCCCTCCGTGGTGGACGGGTTCATCATGTTCTCCGTGATCTCCGCCTCGAGCAGTTCCTGGTCCTCGATCCACTCCTCATTGAGGACGGGCTTCTCGATCTTGGGCTGCTTGCGGCAGCTGGAGCCCTGCGGATACTTCTTACGCTTCTTGAAGGGATTGGACGATCCGATGCCGGGTACGGCGCCATCCCCGAAGGCTAAGGCGAGCTCGTCGAGATGCTGGTCGTCCGAGCCTAGCTCCGAGAAATTCCCCTCGGCATCCACGGGCACTGACACGCCTGAGCTCATTGCGGTGGCGGTCGAAGTGGCGGTCGCAGTGGCGCGAGAAGCTGGGACTTGTGGGATAGCGAAGCCATCGGCGTCGACCCTGCGCTCCTCTCCGCCATCGTCGTCCTGATCTCGCTTTCGCTTGGCGTTGGCGCGCTTCTGCTTGAGCAAGTTTTGGTACTCCTCGCTCTTCTTGTAGAACGCAGGGGGGTCCATCTGGTCGTAGAGGAAGTCTTTGACGAGGAAGTCCTCGACGCTCAGTTTTGCGGAAGGGAGGACTGCGAACTCGTCGAGGCGCTGCTGGAGGGTGTGCATGGTCACCTTGGCGATGAAGGCCAGCTCTCGGGGCATTCGCCGGAAGTTGTGCATCCGGGCCGCCATGATAAGGCAGGCTCCACAGATGCCAGACGGACGGCGGCCCATGACGATCCAGTCTCGGTCCATGCGCTGCACCAGCCGGATGGCCGTCTCGGCCACCTTGTTGGTGAGCTCGCCGAACTCGAGGCGGGCGGCGAAGCGGAAGATCAGGTCCTCGGCGAAGACGGGCTGGTAGAGGCCGACGCCGACCGACTTGGTAAACATCTTGTACATGCGTCCTAGGTGGAAGACGTCGTGCTTGACCAGGTCGGCGAGGTCGATCAGCATGATCTTGCACATGTTCTCGTCTTTGCGGCAGGCCGCGTATAGGCACATGGCGGCAACCAGGTGGGAGGGGCGGCCCTGCGTGAAGCCGCCGTTGCTGGCTAGCTTGTAGAGCTGGAACGCGCCGTTGATGGTCCGCTCCGGGAGGTTGAGCTGGTGGGCGAAGCCGGCGATGTGGTTCCGAGCCTCGCGTAGGGCCTTCTCGCGGGCCTCGAGCGAGGTGTTAGTGCCTGCGATTCGCCGGCCGCCTTGGGTGCCGGACATGCGGGCGACCCCCTGGTCGGGGCCGATGTAGCTCCCCTGGACGACGGCGGCTCCCTGGGCCGTCTCGCCGAACTGGATCTCGGCCACGATGTTGCTGTCATCGGCGACTCGGCCGCAGGATCGACACGTGCCGTCGACAACATTGGGGTTCTTGCAGTTCTTGTTGGGACATTGAGGTTTGAATTTGTCCTTGGGGATTGTGGGTGGTGGGGTTGATGCCGCCGATGGAGTGCTGCTCCGGGATGCGGCGGCCAGCTGTTGCCTCCTCCATTCTTGGTCTTGGATCGCCTTGATGGGGTTGATCCGCGTACCAACTCTGGGCTTGGCACGCGAGCCTTTCGGGCCAGGAGCCATCTCGGGTTCTCTGGGTTTGCTCTGAGCGAATGCGAGAGAAGAGGAGGTTTGTGTGTGCGGAAAGAACAAAAAAAAGAGATAAGGGGATGGCAATTTGCTGACGAGGTTCTGGCAGGTGATATGCGTGATATGCTTGGCTAACGAAGCGAAGAGGGAAGGAAGGAGAGTTGTCGGTGGCCGAGCCTCCAAAGGCCAGGCCTGGCCGGGCCTGAGTCACCGGGCGTAGTCGATCAAGCTGGGGTCGCCTTGATATTGGGTCGCGGGCGAGGGCCGTACTGAGTATTAATGGAATCGCAGATTGGGATAGGACAGGAGCAGTCCAAGGTGAGGCATGCGAGGGGTGCAAAGAGGCCAAATATGGGTTGGGGAACGAAATCGACGAGATTTTTTTCAGCGATTGTTTCGTACTTGAAGCGATTGGACCTCCCGGAAAAGTTTGGTGGGGTTGGATCTCCGTTGGTCAAGTGGGACGATGACGGAGCACGTTTTCCCACATCACGTGATAGAATTTTGTTCCTGCCCCTCAGGCGTTGGCGGTTCGAGTCCAGTTGCTGCCGAACTTTTGAGCTGTTTTTCTTCTGCACTCGCTGCTTTGCCTCGTTATGCTCACTCCATTTTTCACGCCGCTGGTGCTATTTCCACGGCAAGGACGGGAGAAATCGTGGTCGCGACCGGAGACGGGCAATTTCATCGGCATGGTTTCCGTGGAGGAAAGGAGGCATCAGCCGGCGCACGAGGTCTTTCCTGGAAGGTATCCTCTCCAGCTGCTATTGTTCTTTCTTGTCAATAGCATTGTCTCGGTTTTCAGAGCGATCGCTGCAAAACCTTTTCTCCTTTCCTGACGGAGCATCTGGTAGTTTGTAATTCGTAGCATCTATTTCGAAATCAACAATGTTGCGCCGTTCCACTCTCAGCTTCCAGCTTGACGAGACTCGACTCCACGCCAATGCACTTTGGATCGGAAGGAGTGCATACAGTCCTTCGCGCTCTCCTGATTTGGAGTGAGAGCAAGAAAGAACGGGAGGTATTGTTCTTTCCTTCATTGCTTCTAGGCTTCCTGGGACCAGGAAGCTTCTATCTGCCCGTGGACTTCGACCAAGTCGAGCCTGACAGGGACGGTACGCAACGTGCGTCGGTCGTCGCCTGGGCCTTCCACTCGACAATGCCTTCCTTCCACTCCCTCTCCTTGGGTTCCTCCTTCATTTGGAGCTCAAATGGAGGCAGTTTGTTGTCTTTTCACTCGATCCCAACAAATCGCCTCCATCTCCTGTTATGCTCCTCTTCCTTTTCTTCCTTTGCTTCCAGGCTTCTCGCCATCCGCCATCTCAAATCCCAACTCTCGTTACTACCAGCTCAGCCAACCTACTACTTCACGTCTTTTGGTTCTTTTTGACCATCCCAAGCAATTCTTGATCCTGTATCTCTCTACAACTGCACACTGGACATTCATTCCTACGTCCAGTCTCAACCTTTCAGAGCGGCAAACCATCCATCATGGAACGCACTCCGCTCCTCGCGGGAGGAGGAGGAGGTGATAACCTCCCAGCTCCCAATGGCGTCGAGGGGGACCACCCAATCTTCCTTCGCGCTTGTCACTCTCCGTGGCCTTGGCTGACGCAGAACGTGCTCTGCTACATCCGCGGCGGCATCTGTCTGTATCTGATCATGATTGGTGCCATGGCCATCGACTTCAAGACCGAGGACGATCGCTCGATCTGGCGCGTCTTCTTCCAGTTCTCTAGCGTCTCGGGCTTCCTCCTTCTTGTTTACCATGTCATCGTCTTCTTCTGGACCCTGGTCCACCTGCACTGGCCTGATGTCGACGACGGCTACGACAGCTTCGCCGCGGCGATCATCAAGTTCCTGTCGCCACCTGAGCAGCGCCCCCACTCCAGCAACCGCTTCTTCTTCAGTCTGTTCTACACGGCCGCTCACGTCGCTGCGTTCATGAACACTCTGATCTATTGGGCCATCTTGGTCCCCAAGGGTCACGGGCACTTGCCTGGAGAGGATGGCAAGCCCGAGTTCCTTGCCGGTAACTCCACTCTTGTTGGGACTGCTGGATGTGAGTTTTCCACCCGATTTTCGCACTTTATCATCCTAGTCACCATCATGACCACCGTTCGCTAACTTATGCACTTCCTTAATTCTAGTTGATCTCGCTGCGGACGGCTGGTTCAAGCCCTTCGTCATGTTTAACCTCTACGTCATGCCCACGTTCCTTGCCCTCGCAGAGATCTGGTTCCTGAACAGCATCAAGCGTCAGGAAGTAAGTCTGGACTATTTTGCTGCTGTGCTTAGTGGTTGCATCTGCTGACTCTTCCCAGCCCGTCCCGAGCCACATCTTCGCTCTCCAGTTCCTTGCGGCTGCCTATCTCGGATGGGCTGCCATCGGCATCGTCCTCACCGGTCACGATCCGTACTTCTGGCTGAACCCCGACAAGGTCGGATCCCGAGAGGGCGTCTTTGCCTACTGCATTGGCTTCATTGCTCTTGCCCCTGGCTGTAAGTCACACAACCCCCACTGAGCCCTTCCACATCTCGCAGGCTAGGCACCAGGCTCTAACAATCCTGGGGCGCACAGTCTTCTCGTTCATGTACGGCCTCATCGGCATGCGAGAGTCCGTCATCGAGCGCATGGGGTACGAGCAATAAGCCCGCGCAACCCTCGAGAGACACACCCGCGGTGCAGGCGACATCACAACGTCTCGGTGATGGAGCGACAATGTCTTTCGTGAATCTCGAGGACAACAAACAAAAGCAGGGCCAGCGACATCCTCTCTGGTGACGTGATAACTGCCCCCTGAAATTTCGACCACACCCCCTTGTTCCATTTCAGCCTCAGTATTAGTTATCGGTGAGGTGGTGCCCTGGTCTCTGGTCTACCTGATAGGAAACAGCATATCGATTTGGTCGGTGCGTAAGAGTAATGTTGGTGATGGGTCTGTGGAGGGCGCACGAGTATTAGCACCTATCCTGGATTCCTTTTACCCTTGTTTTCTTTTCCTTGCCTCGTAATCTTGTTCTGCCTCTTTTCTTGTATTTTTCTTTCTTTCGCGTCCCCCCATTTTTTTGGCCGCCTTATCCCTAGTGATGGGCAGAAATAGAGAGGAAGCAAGCATCAAACAAGCATCAAGCAAGCACAAAAGTAAGTAGGCAGACAGATGGACACGTCCTCAGGCGACGCAACAGTTATATAGACCTAAAAATTGATATTTTCTTGACAGTCGTCGTCATTTCTGTCGCCATCATCACCGAGGCTAAGTACATGTGAAATATTGGATTCTACACTGCCCGCTTGGGGACCCGTTCCATAGGCGCCTTTCACTGTCTTTCACATCATCACGAGATGCGTTACCCCAAATGGTACCCCGCGGTGCTGTATTTGGAGGTCTTGGGCTTGGGAGCTTGTGAGGCGATCAGAGAGTGAGACACACCCCGTCCCTCCCTGGCACTACCGCCAAGGCGCTATCTTTCCAACCAGATGGATCCGACCAACGAAATCCCTGCAAGGCGGGGACTGGCCTGCAGCACAACATCTCGAATCACAGCTCGAATTCCAGCTTCACATGCATTCACGCCAGGCACCTGTGCAGCCTGACCAACTGTGAGTTTGGACCGTTTAACCCTTCAGGCATCAAAGTGGTGCGACGCCGTTACTGGAGCGCGGGCGGCGCCCGTGCCGTGTTCAAGTTGACCAGCAGCTCCAGCACTTCAAGGCTATGCATGCGCTCTCATGTAGGGCAATCCTTGGAAACCGGGCATTAATGCTTCATCTCAATTGGTCCAATTGGTCCGAAAGAGCTGGGATGGCATCTCCGACTGTCTCAATTCGCCACAGCTTTGCACTGGGTTTGCTTCCTTCAGCTTCCGTGGGCTTCCTTGTTTGGTCACGCTAAACCGAGCAATAGCTGAAAGAGGGGAACGCTGGCCAGCCGTCCTTCCAGCCGCCTCGATGCTCTCTGGCGAATTCGAGGCGCCCACGTGGTCAACCGGTGGCTGCGCAACTAGAGCATGCCTGAAGCATTGAAGAGGGAGGGAACCAAAGGGGAGATGATTGAAGAAATCCAAAGCGTTTGGCGCCCGCGCAACTGTTTTTCTCTCGTCGCCATTGGAAACCCGTGGGTGTTGTCAAGTGACCCCAGCCAGATGCCACGCACTGTAACTCTGCCTGGCGGTGTCGCGTCGTCAACAATGTTCACGATGCGCAATGTCGTGCTGCCGACGTGTCCGCCCACGCACATACCTGACATGCCGCTTTGTTGATGCCCTATTCTAGGCAGACTGACCATCCGGGCTAGGCGCCCAATGCCGCCTCCCCGGCAGAGTCATCGTCAACTGATGAGGCGAGCGTCGGCAGGGCAGCAAATCAATCAGGATGTTTCGGCTATCGCCCCCACAATCGCTGGAAACACCTGGCACAGGCACAGACACAGCACCAAAATGCACCGAATGCAACCACATCATCAGTGGGTCCTGAGCGAATCCCAGCAGGTTCCTGGCACAGCACAGCCTCCCCTGGTTTGCCGTCCCAACCCCGCGTCAGTATAAATATATCTCCAACCCCCAGCCGCAGACGCGTTCCCCTCACGCTTTTCCCTCTCTTCCTCCCCTTACTCACAAACAAAACGGGTCGCAAAGGTACTAACATAGGAATATCCCCAGCCGTTCGTTCAATTCCCCCCCTTCTGGAGATATTCTGCCCGGGCCCCAAGTCAATCATTCTTTGTGCGTCACCTTCCGCTCTTTTCGCATCTTTGGCTTTTTAGCAAACTTTTTCGCTCTTTCCGTCGCTCTCTTGGTAAAATTTACAAAAGAACAACGAGCCGGAGCACGACCGACATCGCGTGAGGCCGGGGCCTCGTCCCCTTACTCCCCCGACCGGTCTTCCGGTTCCTTCCATCCCGCTCGTCTCGAGCCCGATTGCCAACTCTTCCCGACGCAACCCCCGATAACCCGCTACGAAACCCTTTCTTCACCCCGAAGATGTTTAGCCGCTCGTTCCGGTCTCGCAAAAGCCAATCCCAGATCGGAGGCAACAACTGCGGAGGAGCATCATCCGGTGGCACCGGCGGCAACATGGACACGTATCACCGCGTGGACAAGGCCAGCCGGCTGACCAGAAAGGGAGGAGGCGGCGGTTCCGGAGGCAGCGTCGGCGGCATGGCGGGCTCCGTGCGGGATCCACAGAAGCTGTCGAAACTGCAGCGGTCGCTGTCAAACGCCGCGGAGGGCACATACTCTGGCGCGAGCCAGAAGTCCCTCGCGCCCTCGCCGATCGTCACGCTCACGGTCGGGAGGGAAGCGCGACTGTTCGCGGCGCACGAGGACGTTCTCTGCCAGAGCCCGTTCTTCGCGGAGCTCTGCAGGGGCCAGTTCCTCGAGGCGCAGAGCAAGAGGATCGCCCTCCCCGAGGAGGAGCCCGAGGTGTTCTCGGCGGTCCTGGAGTACCTCTACAAGGGCGACTACTACCCCCGCCTGCTCCACAACAGGCACCGAAACTCTTGGGAACTCGAGGACTCCATCCCCCAAGCTGGAGCGGGTTCGTCACCCAACCCCAGCAGCCGCCACACCACCCCGCAAACGTCCCCCAACCCCAATCACCACCACTCTGAAAACCCCCGAGGTGGCCGCGCGCCGGTCCCGTCCGCAGTCGAGCCGACCGTCTACCTCGAGTCCGAAGGGCAGCACCTGCTGCGCGACACCGTGATCTACTGCGCGGCCGAGCAGTACGGCCTCGAGGAGCTCAAGCGGCTGTCCCTGCGCAAGCAGGGCCTCCAGTCCGGCATCGACGTCGGCACCATCCTCCGCTCGGCCCAGTACTGCTACGCGCACACGCCCGACTCGGACAGCCGCCTGCGCGCCCACTACCTTGCGCTGATCATCCGGTGCAGAAAGACCTTCAAGCGGAGCGGCACCATGCAGGCCGAGATGGAGCGCGGCGGCGGAGAGGGCTCCAAGCTGTTCTTCGACCTGTTCGTCGCCCTGTGCAACCACCTGGACGACGTCATCGACGCGGGCAACGCCCGCTCCCCGAGGATGATCTGAAGGGTCTTTTTGGGGAAACTGGTTTTTTTTCCTCTGGTATATTTTTGCACAGGCTGGACATCACAACGATGAGCTAGGTTTCTCGGTGCTTTTCATATTACACGGCGCAAAGACGAATCTCCTTTCAAAGGCGTTGGAAACTCGGAAGGGAACATGACACAACATTTTTTGCTTTCCACGCGGAAGACTGCATTTCTTTCCATTTTTTTTTGGCTTTGGATGTATCAAGAGGATCACCATGTCTTGGGTTTCTAGTTCTCGTTTCCGGATTTTCTCGTTCTCTTTTCTTTCCATCTCCTATCTCTCTCGTACGGCGTTGGAGTTAACATTTTACTTTTCTTCGTTTGCAGCTCCCTGACGAAATGGTTCACAGCGTCATCAGATTGGAAACACCATTTGGGAGACTCAGTTCTTCACTTCTCAATGAGGTTGGCCGACCAAATCTTTTGAACAGTTACCGCTTTAAGGGGAGTGAGAGGGAATGGGCATAATGCCGACGCCAAGAAGAGTGGAGGAGGAGGAGGAGGAGGAGGAGGTAATCCGAGGAAACGAAAGGAAACATCCAAGGGGACGAAGACCCATTTCCCTCTGCTCTCCTGTTGCCATTTTTGGAATTTTTCGGTTTTACCGGTTGTGTTTTTCTTATTCTGTTGTTTTTATCTGCTTGGAGGTTTTTGTGTTTTTTGCTTTGCGCATGGCGTTTTATACCCGGGAATTTCGGATCTCTTTCTTGACTTTGTCTTCTTCTTCGTCCCCTTTTCTGCACCAACAAGCCTGGCGTTTTTAAGGTCTGGAGGGAAACAGTCTTGGTTGATCCATTTCTTGGCAAACTTCATGGATTTCTTTTTTTCGCTGGCGGTGCGACGAGAAGAGGGGGGAATCGAGAGAAGATGCGACAAGGGTTGACGGATCTTGATCTGGAGGGAAGGCCAACTTTTCGCCCTTCATCATCACCGGCCCCTCCCGGTCGGTGCATCAACAACACATCCCGCCGTGACCACCCATCTCGACGAAAAAAGAAAAAAAGAACAAAAAATCGAGAAAAGCAAGAAAAAAATTTATCGAAAAGAGAAGGAGTTTCTTTCGTCTTTTTGGTCTGGCGTTTTTTTCTTCCTGTCACAACCCTCCCTTTTCTCAATCAACACAACAACAAACAAACCCAACCCGAGACTGCTTTTCAATGCTGCGGGGAGGAGCATATCTGGGTTTTACGATATAGATTGCATCTTCACTCCACTCGGGGGCGGCCGAACGGGAGAAGAAGGAGAAGGGAAAGGGGCATGCTTTTTCTCTTCCCTTCTTCTCCCACACGCTGCCGTCCAAGGCGAATCTCCGCTACGACCATAATCATCAAAGATTTATTTCCTTTGTCAACAAGAGCAGTTCGTTCACCTGGGGTTCTTTTTTCTCTCTTTTTCGTTTTTCTAAAGCCCTGCATGGGACAGCTTAGCTAGCGCGGAGGAGCTAGCGGTCGTTCATTTGACATGATTGATGACGATATTTACGAACACCATTTTCACTTCTTGCGGCTTCCTCCCATCCCTCCCTCTTCAAGGAGGTGAAGAGGACTGTTGCTCTTGTGTTGGTTTAGCAAACATTTTCGTCAGGTCTCCCTAGCGGATTGACCCCGATTTGGCTCTACGCCCGCTTGAGGGGCCTAGGTAATGAAAAAGTCGGCCACCTCACACAAGAGTCCCAACTTTTTGCGTGCTTGCGTGTTTTAACGTGTCTTGATGTGATATGTAAGCCCGAGGACCGCATGGAGCGACCTGACTGTTGCTACCTGGACGAAAGAGTACCCCGTGATGCGTTGGGCCAGCATAACATGCATCACTCCCCTTCTACCCAGAGAAGACCCGGAGAGATGCCGGCACTACGTTGAGATCGGAAACTCCGCCATAGGTAGGTTGGGATGTGCGAACACGAAGTTAACCCGCTCGCGCCAAGACGCTTTCCCGGAACGCCGTCCCGCCGTTACTGCTACCGCGAGATCCTGACCCCGCTTTTGTTCTCCGTGCGCCTCCGCCGCCGCCATCCACCAGACTAGACCTACCCGATCGTCCGAAGGCGGCAGCTGTGGATTACATCGTGGTATATATTACGGAAGAGCATCTATTTTCATGTCTTGCTACCGTGTCAGGATCCGAGGATAGCATATATAGGCACCGGCCTGCACAATCCTGTCAAGCAGAGTAATCCACCTCACCACAGCTATCAGAGAGAAAGTAAACCAAGCACACAGCGGTCGACCAAGGCATCCCAAACAACGCCAACAACCATGAGCATCTTCACCATTAAGGCCGGTCCCGGCTCCGACATCTGGCGCAAGCCCCCGGCAAAGGATATCTTCAACGGTTCGTCTCTCGTCGCTACCCTTCCAACCCACTTGCACGTAACTCCCAACCCCATCTACGAATCAGCCGCTTTCACTTGACCACTGACCTGACCTCTCGTCGTCCGCCATCAACCAACCAGCCCCAACATTCTCACCCCCTTCCACAGTAAAAACAGCCTCGAAACTCTCCTCCTTCCGCTCCGCGACAGTCTCCTTCTCCTTCTCCCCGACCAAGCTCTACGACCAAGGCGGGCTCGTCCTCTCCGTCAACCCCCCCTCCTCCTCCGGTTCTAGTACTCCAGCGAAGTGGGTGAAGGCGGGCATCGAGCTCTACAACGGCGAGCCCGTCCTTGGGATCGTCGCGTGCGACGCCTGGGCCGACTGGTCTCTCGCGCCCGTACCTACCTCCCCGACCGGCGCAGAGTTTAAGGAGAGATGGATCACGCTGACGCTGGACCGGGGAACGGACGAGAACGGGGTCAGTTTGTGGATTTACCTGGTTGATGAGGCCACTGGGGAGAAGAAGGCGCTGAGGGAGGTGTGCTGGGTCTTTGAGGAGGAGGGACTTAAGGATTGGACGGTTGATGTTAAGGCTTATGCGGCGAGGCCGGCGAAGGAGGATGAGGAGGTGTTGGAGGTTGTGTTTAGGACGTTGGATGTTACGTGGAGTGAGTGAGTGAGTGAGTGAGTGAGTGAGTGAGTGAGTGAGTGAGCGAACGAGGGAGCGGGTGGAGTGGTGGTTTGTAATGGTCAGCTTCAAGTGCTACATTGGGTTGTCGAAGAGCGTCAGCGAAGTTGGTTGTGCGCGAGGAGGAAGGAAGGGACAACCCCGGGAGAGACTGTATATTGGCGACATCCATGCTAGCCGAAACTAAGAAGAATGAGGCATGCATGTCTCCTCCCGTCACAACGTATGCTGGTCTTCCGCAACCTTACTAGGAATGAGTTAGGGGTGCGGGGGAGTGAAGCGTTCGCGGCTGGAATGATGACTAGGAAAGCCAGAGCATTAATGGAAAGGGGTTTGTGGAGTGAAGAGGTGGGAAGTACGAGATCTCGCGGAGGAAGACGTCCATGTGTTCTGATGGGCGCCCGTCACGCCAGCAACTGAGAGTCCCAGAGGTGTGCGGGTCGACGATGATGTTCGGCGCAGATTCGAATGGCTCTGATCTATGCCGAGGGAAGAGTAAACAAGCAAGGCGAATTTAGTAGTGCACAGCGGCTGATGAACCGCACGACAAGGTGGTGATGCTAGTCGTGTGATATCCTCCGCTAGAGAGATCTGGCATCTCAGATCTGGGTCCACGCAGGGCATGATCAAGATGAAGACGGCCCAGAGTGATGGACACTGGAACCCATGGCGATCTGTGGAATTCTGGGCTGATTCGGTGAAGACCGGGATTTTCTGTCGTGGAAAATTGCTCGTCTCTGGCTCGGATGCAGTATAACTTGTGGCGTTGAGACGATCATCCGCCAGGGGAAAGGGGCCTTTGTCCACAGCTTCCAAGGTTGAAGTCTCCAAGTAACCGGAGAGCTAGAAAACGAGATGCGGGGGTCGAGGAAAGTTCGAAGCCATGATGTTGAACTCTATGGTGGTTTTGAGTAGGGCGGACGCCTCAGCCATGAAGGGTGGATGGGGGGTGATGACTATTGCCTGGCAAACAAGGCTGCTCGCTACGCCCTGCCTCCGACGGTCCCAACATCGTCACCGGCACGACGCACATCGCCGGCAACTTCACCATCGCGGCCAGATACTGCACGCCGCGCACCGGCCTCTGCTTCTCTCCTATCTCGCCGCCCCTGCTACAGGTACTCGTCCACGGCGATTTGCCCAACCGCCGGGGCCCCATCTTAATCGTCCATACCCCTCTGCACGCCGAGATAGTCTACTCGATCATCATCCGCGCCATGCACGGCGCGCTCGGCCTCCCCGGCGGCCTGGGCCCCTGGCGCACTGTCTACGTCGGGCATAGCTACGGCTCCATGCTCGGCAAACAGCTCGCGGTCACGCACCAGACCGACGCGGCCGACGCGTCCGTCCAGACGGGCTTGTCCGACAGGCTGCACATCTCCGCGTGGCTACTCCGAGACTCCAGCAGGGCGAGGCTCGTGAACCCTGCCCGCTTCGGCGGCGGGCCCTCGGCAGCATGGCGTCCTGTACGGCGTCGATCCGCACCGCGGGCTTCTACGGCGGTGTTTCGCCTGGAGGCCTCTCGCCGCGGCGTGCGACCTTGCGATAGCGGCGGCCGAGTCCGCGCACGAGTCCACCGTGGCCAAGGGAGAGGTGGCGTCACCGGGATTCGGGGACGCAGAAGGCGGGCGGTTGCGGAGGGTGGAGGGGTACGAACAGGGCGTGCCGGGCATCACGGGTAGGCACGATACTCTGGCGGACTAGGGCTAGTGCGATAGCTGTAACGCCGTGCTGCAAGGGACTGTGACGGACCTGTTCTAGGATGCGAAGAGCGCTGATTACCGCGTTGGGGAGAACACATGATATAACCTGATGCTGGCACTCGTTGGCGTCGGTAGCGTTTGACTCTGTTCATCTTTGGCTTGCGGCGAGGTTCCGCTGAAAGGAGGTGGGGGGACATGAATAGAATGATGTAAACTAGGTATCTACCTAGATAGATAGGTAGCTAAGGTACCTAGGTAGGTAGGTAGGTAGGTAGGTAGGTAGGTACCTAGTTGAAGACTCCATAGGGAGGGATGGATGTGAGCAAAGGTTTGTTAGCTTCAGCATCATCGCTGTCGGCAGCCAAACTGTGGCAACCTGGCCCTCTGAAGCTGCGCTGGTATCACTGGAGCCTCCGCACCTATGCTGCTGGATACCTGATCTACCTACCTAACCTGCCTAAGTACCGTGGACACATACCCGGGGCGCCTGTAGAATCTAGTACCCCTGGAGTAGAGCGTGTGGGCTTTTCCTCTGCATACAGCCCGCAAACCATTCATCCTACGTCTTACTCTCGGCCTTAGCTTTCACACAAACTCGGCCTCGGCTTTCATCCAAAAGTATCCGTCCCTGAAGAGGCTGAGCTGTTTGTCCAGAGGCAGCGAAGCTCTTCCCGGCGCATGGGTGAGATACGAATTCCTCACGAGCGGCAGCATGGGTTTGTCCGGGTCGATGCAGTCGACCCAGCGGGGACAGCACGGCGTCAACTCCGTTCGGAGCTGACGGAGCCACAATTTACACACAGAGGCAGAGGCGCCTTGGCCCAGCACTGATGGACGGACGCAGAGGTCACCCACCAGCCGTCGCTCGATTTGCGCTCAACGAATACGCCGTAGATATCGAAAGGGTTGTTGGCTGCTGAGATGACTATGGCGCGGTGCCAATCCGCGGTGTGATCGAGCTGGACCTCGCGGAATGTGTTGTGGGATGCGGGGGTGGCGGTGGGCAAAGCTTCCGATACGACAGCTCGAGATAGCCGGGATCTTGGTCCATGAAGGCGCTGATGAGCGTCATGGCCGTCTTCCACTCTGGCGATATGTCGTCGTGGGGCTCTGCCTTCGGCTGTTCCGGCTCTGGGCATGCCGTCCCTGCTGTTGTTGGCACAGCAGCTGGTGCTAGCTCCGGCAGAGTGCTGCTATCGGCGGACGCCTTCTTTGGAGTAGCCGATCCGGCGGTGGCAGATGACATCTCGCAAGCTTCTTGATTCACCTGTGGTGGTGGCTTGAAAACAAAAATCGATGACGCATATTTGGCGGAGGTCAGTGAGTCGTTCTGCCGGGCCTGGTTGGGCGACTGAAGGGGCGGAGAGGAGGACTAGCAATCTTAAACCTTACCGATTTGACGGAGGAGCCTGATGGAGAGCGCTTTCGTTTCTTGTGGCAATGCTCGTCGGAATTCCCACCCATTCTGGCCGACAATCTTTGATTGCGTGACTGTAGAGGCGCGACCGGGAATGTTTTTACCGCAGAAATTTTGGATTTTTCGTTTGTTTTGGGGAGGTCGGAAAGAAGGAGGGGTTGCCAGCGAACTTTCGTTTGTCGACGCGTTACTTGTCGAGAGGTAACAGAGAACTGGCTTCTCACCGCCCTAGTTTGCTTCCAAATCACTTACACCGCACACCTAGCCAATCGCAACGCTGTCGCAAGTTCACTCGTCACAGCTTTGTCCACGTACTCACAGAGCTCTAGGGCTCAGAATGCATTGACTGACCGACAAAAAAAGGACGATGACCTAAATCATGTCCTCAAGGAGGCTCGGTGAAGACACCGAACACTTGACATGATGCACGTGTCCCGCTATAGTGGAGGCGAGCTTCCTCCACACATCAACCCAGCCTCTTTAGTGTCAGGTCGGTCGCCCGCACACCTAGGTCAGGCAGTGTGCCCCCACCCCCAAAAGAGAGTCATTACATATCACCCATTTTGGGCCTAGTGCGCTCCGCCAACCCACCAACCCTTTTCGGGTCCTGGCCCCACACAGATCACAACTGACTGCACGACGGTGGTTGCCCCGTCAAATGCCAAATGCTAGCTTGGAATTCCCCAACAACCCTACTTCCCCGCACGAAGGACGCATGCAGACTACAACAGAAAAACAATAATTATGTTGAACCACTGGGTGCACCTCTCTGCACCCATGCGGAACTAGTTGCCTCAGTCATCAAGGCATCCACCTCAACAGACCTCAGATCACGTGGACCCTCGGGAGTTGCCTACAAAAGCGCTCCCTCCGGCCCACGCGTAGACTAGCTTTTTCTCTTCCTCGTACATCATCAGAATTGTGACGGTCGCTGTCCGCAAGGCCCCCACTTTTCGGTCACGCCCACCACTGGCCTTCACCGCCTTGCGGCAGAACCCATTATTTTGT